>PVLC010001625.1:0-75489 GCA_004027655.1 Graphiurus murinus
TGGAGTTAGGTGAAATCTCAAGGTAGTTTTGATTTGCATCTCTCTGATTGCTAATGATGTGGAACATTTCCTCATACATTTATTGGTCATTTGTATTTCTTCTTTTGTGAAGTGTCTATTTAGATCCTTTGCCCATTTTTGATTGGATTGTTTGCTTTCTTAGCTGTGATTTTCTTGAGTTCTTTGTATATCCTAGATAGAGGTCTAATATCTGTGTTTTATTTGGGGGGTCTTTTCTTTTAGGTCAGTAGTATAAAATAGGATTGCTTATTCAATAATATATACAGTTTGCAACCTAGCATGGTTATCCCAGTATTTGAGAGGCTAAGACAGGAAGATCACAGGTTTACAGGTAGTGTCAGCAACTTAGTGAGGCCCTCCACAAGTTAGTGAGATCCTACTTCAAAATAAAATATAAAATAGGGCTTGGGGTTGTAGCTCAGTGGTAGAATGTCCCTGGGTTCAATCCCAGGAACAAAAAAACAAAAAGAGAAAAAAAAAACTTCAGTCACTATCAATAGTATATACAATAGAGTGTAGATATTATTGAAATATCTTATATTGGTTTTTTTTTTACTTTTTAAATTCCTAGAAGTTATTTGTTTTATGATATTTAACATACAAAATTATAAAAAATTGCTGGGCGTGGTGGCGCACGCTTGTAATCCCAGCATTCGGGAGGCTAAGACCGGAGGATCCGGGTTCGCGGCCAGCCTCAGCTACCTAGTGAAGCACTCCGCAACTTAGTGAGACTCGGTTTCAAAATAAAGAATAAAAAATGGGACTGGGGGTGTAGCTCGGAGGTAGAATGCCTCTGAGTTCAATCCCCAGTACCGCAAAAAAAAAAAAAAATTATAAAAAATTATTTTCAGTCTTGAAAATTCTATAATTCATTTAGGATTTATTTTATGATGGTAGAATTGGGATCTAAAGAAAATATTGTTCAAGGCAGATAATATAGCAGTGTATAAACAAGAAATATATATAAAAAGATAGCTATTGAAATCATACTGGCAATCTTTGTGATTAAGTAAAAAGGAGAAGTGTCAAATATTTTAAATTAAAAAAATTATACTGTCATTCTTCAAGTACAACTTTGTGTATTTAAGATAGAGCTTACTACACCATTATCTTCTGATCTAATGTGTCAACAGTATATCTCTACATAGAATTGACTGAGATAGAATTGTGAGGTGGGAAACAGCCTTTTGTATTATCCAGCATTTCTTTATCATCTTTCTCCTGTGTCCACATGCTCAGAATTCTTCACTTTTAACAACACCTTTTCCCTTGAAACCTATATGTAACAATCTGTGTGCCATCACTTATGCATTTTCTAAATGGACAGCTACCTAATCTGGCACATTCATCCCATTTTTATTGGAAAGTTATTCTATCCCCTGTAGAAAAATAAATTGATATGATGAAAATATGAAGCCATCCCACTTGCTCTTCTATTTAGGAAAACATGTGTGACATGAAATATGAAAACACAGTCTCACCAGGTATAAAATCATAGATCTGACTCTCTTGTCCATATATTTCCTAAGTAGGTGTAATATGCTTAGATTGATGTAAGAATTAGGATAAAACTACATATTTTATTTCCATTACTTGTCTTCATCTTTAAAGATTGTGTTACTCTTCCCATTATATCTGATTATTTTTGTAGTATTGTTTTGTGCTATATACATTCTATATTCTTACATGAAATCTCTTTTATAATCAAATTATCTTAACTATTTTTAATGGTTTGAAAAATATATAATTAAATATAAAGGAAAAGATTCATTTAAAAAATAGAATGTTCGTGAGCAATTTAAATCAATAGAAAGTACAGGGATTTAAAAAATATCAAACGGCATTATACTGATGCAGCAAATAAGAAGCTATCTTCAATATCATGCTCCACAAAGCAAATCAATCAAATATATTTCTCAGATTTCTTAAGATGGAGCATTTCTGATAACAAACAATGGTGAAAACATAGTAACAGATTTATTTTGCATATTTTATCAATATTCTTTTTGTAAAATGTATTCAGGAAATATATCAAAAGACTTTTTTTTCTCCAGGTGATTGCTAAATTGCACTACTATTTTTCTAGGCAATTTCAGAGTCTGGTTGTGTTTGTGTGTGTATGTGTGTCTGTGTGTGTGTGTGTGTACAGATGGAAGTATGGCTGTGAAGAACAGTATGTGGCCTACAGTCATTTCCACTAAGATGATATAGTCAATCTGGTCTTTGGAATTTATCAAAAGATAGTACTGGAAGTAGCTTCTATGTAGTCAAGTTGCCTTACACATGGTAAAATTTTTATCTTAACAATACATTTCTCTGTCATGTCTTGCTATTTCCAAGCAGAATGGCTTCTGTTATTACTACTCAACTTTCTTTTAAGGGTTTGCATTGTGCTCTTTTAGCTACCCTTTGCAAGAGTAAAAATGATTGCTAGAAACCAAATCAAATGGCTGGTAAGTTTATTAACAGTTTGGAGTAACTGGAGAACTGGACACTGATTACATGTTTGTTAGAATCAAAGATCAAAGATACTGCTAGTTACAAATAGTAAACATATAAACTGCCTTTAAGTTTTAATAAATAAAGACTATGAAGAAGGGCGAGGAGAAATAATTGCTAAGTGATTGATTTAGGTGAGATAGTCATTTGTAAATTCAATGTAAAGAAATACTTAAAATAGCAAACCAGACTTTTTAAGTGCAATGTGTTATTTCACTTTAATCCAAACTCACCATCTGTATAAAACATCTAATTTCTTTTCACACCCATTCTGCTACATACCCTTCCCCACCTATCTACATGGTTATTATGGATGCCTCTGTGAAGATAATATTTCTCTGTTTCTGACCATCATTGACTGGTTTAGCTGAGGAAATTTGGCCAAAGCTGTACAAATTTGATTCTTTTATTGAAAAATATTGAATCTTGAACTAAGAAAGAAAGCTCAGTCAGTCCCAGTGCAGCCAAAATTCAAGAGCTTTTGGCAGTCATGTTCTGCAATATAAACTAAAGAAAGAAAAATGAAGGAAGCTTGGTGTGGATCATGCCTGTAATTTCAATACTTGAGAGCTGAGACAGAAGTATCATAGGTTCAAGATCATTGCATAGAAACCTTGAAAGACTCTGTTCCAAAATAAAAGAAAATCAAAGAGCAAGAGGTGTCCCTTGGAGGTAGAACTCCCCTGGGTTCAATCCCAAGTACTTGAAAAATAAAAATGAGGAAACATTCAAATATAAATAGGCGGCATATACAATTATTAAACACCAGAGTAGAAGAACTCCTTAAAAAGGAGATTAGCAAAATGGTGGCAAAGGCAGCTCCAAATACTCAGTGACCTCAATCCTGTACTCAGCACAGCCTGGAACCTAAATGGGAATTTGAGAGAAAGAGATCTAGGAGAACCCCTTCATTTGGGGATTAAAGGGTGGGAAAGTGGTATTTTAAGCTCAGAAAGATGTGGTAAGTCCCCTGGTTTTCCTTTAATCCATTCTTTCATTGAAGTCCCAAGCAATCTTCTATAGAAAAATTAAAACAAAGCAAGTAAAAATTTAAATGTTAGGTGTTAAAAACTATGAACATTTAAAATACTGCAAGCATAACTTTGAAATCTAGGGTTATGCAATGATTTATCAGGCTAGATACCAACAGACAATAGATAAAATGGAAAGTCAATAAGTAAGATAGGATTAAAATTAATAAAATTTCTCTATAACAGAAATTATAAAAAGGATGTAAAATATAATATAGGCTGAGACAAAAAGACCACAAGTTTGAGATCAGTTTCAGTAACTTGGTAAGATCTTGCCTCAAAATTAAAACTAAAAAAAAAATCTGGGGGCGTAGCTCAGTGGTAGAGTGCACCTGATTCAATCCCCAGTACCACAAATAACACATAATATGTAGTGGGAGAAAACATTTGCAAATATTAAGCAGGGTATGATGTCACACACCCATAATCTTGGTAGTCAGGGGGCAGAATCAGGAGGATCACAGGTTCTAGGCTAGCCTCAGAAATTTTATGAGACTTTCAGAACTTTTTGAGACCCTGTTTCAAAAATAAATAAAAGATAAAAATGCTTAGGGGTGTAGCTTTAAGTTAAAACATATTGGGTTCAATCCAATATGGAATAAAAGAAGGAGAGAGAGAGAGAGAGAGAGAGAGAGAGAGAGAGAGAGAGAGAATCTTAAACTCAACATTTAGAAAAAATAACTAAAGTGGGGTGGGAACTGGGGAAGGGCCTAAATGAGAAATGTGTGCATATATGCCTTTATCAGCTTGTACCTAACAAACATGTATTATTGCAATGCACCAATCGACAAAAAAAAAATAACTGAGGTGGGAAATGTTGACCTCTTCCATCTGGGAAATAAGAAAAAAAATTTCATGCAAAAAAAGGAAATATACAAACAATATGAAGAAACGTCTCACTGACGAGGGATGAAAATATATAGGGATGAAAAATAAATGTAGAAAAACATGTTTAATATTATTAGCAATTAATGAAATGTTAATTAAAATCAGTACACTGCTATCAGAAAGCTAAATTTAACTGTAGTGATTGTCAGATGCTGGTGCCAATTCAGAAAAATTGGATCATTCATATATTACTATTGTGAATATATAGTGATATAGCCACAATGAAAAATAATTTGAGATTTTATTGTAAACTTAAATATGCACTTACCTTACAACCCAGCAATTGCAGTGTTGAATATTTATTTCAGAGAAAAAAACTTGTTAAAAAAACAAACCTGATTGTGATTTTTATTGCATCTATATTTGTAATAGTCCCAATGGGCCAGTATTGTTCTTTAGTCTGTTTTTGTTCTGATATTACCTGTGACTACATGAAAGGATGATGGGGTTTCTAATTTTTTAACTTCTTTGTGGGGTCTGTAACTTTGGGGTTCAGATTTATCCTATCTTGTTGCTGTGCTGACAGACAGGCAGCAGGGCAGTTTGTGATGCAGACAGCTTCTGAAGCAAACTTTTGCCTGTCTGTTTTAACCCTTCAAATGCCTGCTCTGCTTTAGGATAGGGCGTGGAATGAAATTTACTTATTCCCAGATCAATGTCCTTTTCTCTTTGTTTTGATTAATTCCCTTTAAAATTAATGAAACGTATGAGTTCATAGCAAGGTGAAAATAAACCTTCTAATGAAGAGTGGTTTAAATCCCTATTTATCCAGGGGATAATTCAGTGGAATTTATTAAATCCTTTAAAATAACCTTAGAGAATACCCAAATGACTATTTAGCTATGGTGTATTTCAGACCATTAAAAAGAGAAGGTACAGTGTATGTGCAGAGCTTATCTTAGAATAGTTTTGAATGTATTATTTTTATTCTTCATTAAATAAAAACTACTTCAGGAAACATCACCACATAAAATATTTGTTGTATTTATGGCACTATTTAATTAAAATGCATTCTAATATAATTTTTATCTAAAAAATTTTAACATAGTGGAAAGGATGTTCTAAAGTGCTTCTGTGAGTTCTGGAAAAGGTTACTTCTTCCTGTCTCTTTAGTCAATACAGATGAGACTATTATTTTACTTGTTTCTATGAAATTTGCCCCAACAATATCTACTTTACATATGAATATAGTTTATAAGATGTTTATGACTCATGGCCTAAATAAGTATTATGATTCTTTTTCTACTTTGGCTGCCTTTGGAGTCATTGCTCACCCATGTGGAACAAATATGTCCATTTCATTACCTATCAGATGATCAAAATTTCTTACCCTTTTATAAATGAAATATTTGGTCCATATTGATTGAGCTAGATTTTTATAGTGTGTAAACTACTCCCTAGGAGAAAGTTGGGCATTTTTTGGAAGCTGTGTGAACTCTTCCTTGCCACTGGGGTACCATTAAGTAAGTAACTGCTTCAATAGTTGGAAAGGAGTTATTCAGCTTCCAAAATGCCTAATTGACTCTCTGGGAGTTGTGTTAGAGGTAGCTGCTCAGTCACTATTGTTTTTCATATTGTCAACTTCCACTTCAATGGTGAATTTAATGGAAGGACACTGAGTGAGCCAGATTCTCCCAGCATGGGAACCCATCAAAGCTAAATCAAGCAGTCTCCTGTCTAACTTGAGAATTCAGCCACAGATTGTTGGTAAGATTGGAGGTAATTGTTTAATGACTAAAGAACTCAAGATGTTCCTGAGGTTAAAAATCAGTACCAAGAGTTTTTATAATTTATCTGACCAAATTTTCGCCACAGCTGATATTTTGTCACCAAATAGCAATCTGAAGACCAGAACTACTTGAAAAAACAATAACTGAGCAGAAGAGAAATTTTCTTAAGAAGGCTTTTTTAAAGGACTTTATTGCAGTCTTTGAAACTGGGTGTTTTAAAAGAACTTTGAAAAAGAAAATATTCAATATTAAAAGGCTAAAAAATATTTTAGTGGGACATTAATATAAGGTCATCTTTCAAATTAGAACTAAAATGTAAGCAGGCTTTACAGCCATAGGTTCAATCAAATCACAGAAAACTATTATCTGGCATCTAATACAAGCAACTTTCTTTAGTATGTCTACTATAATTAACATATAGGCATGATATCACATTGTATAGGAATAAAATGCACAGTGATATTATAATGGCACATAAACTGTAATTCTTAAAATTCAGTCAGTACCTAAGCAAATGCACGATAAAATTATCATCTTTTGCTTTAAATGTTTAGAAAAACTGTCTTAAGAATTATCTAAGAGCTGCTGTTTCATAGAGACCATTTTATGCAAACTTCTGACAGCTGTAATTTTTTTAAGTGTTTGAATTATTATTTCATGCTTACCCATCAGTAAAGTGCAATTGTTGCATGTTTTATTTATTTATGATTTGATTCTATTTAGGGAGCCCATCAGAAGTAGAAAGAATAAAAAGGAAAATTGGATTCTGTGCAAATCAAGTAATTTGCCTTTCAGCTAGAAACTTGAAAGGAAATGAACAAAGAGTAAGATTGTTGTAATGCATATATTTGTTAACATATAAATCTAAAGCTAGAATAATAAGAATCTATACATAATGATTTCAGTCAAGTGCCAAAGAGTAGATATTCTATACTGTCCATTACTTGTGTCAATTAATTTAAAATGTGCAAGGGTTTTGCATCTAAATCCTAGAGTAACATCACTTTTCATTATCTTTTGTCCTAGATGTATTCATATTTGACAATAATGTACATCTTTAAAAAAAAGCATTTATATGGTAACTTAGCTAACTTTTTTGTTTTGTACTAGAAATGGCCAACAAATATGTCTATGTATGTTTATTATCCAACATAGGTTTTTCTGAACACATGTTTACCAAGCAGAAGAAATTAACAAAAATTACAAGTTGAAGACAAGGCATACACTTTTTTTTGGTGGGGGGGCTGTTCCTGTTTTAATTCAGTAACCTAATGCAGACTTTGTGAATATTTGCAACTCTTTTAAAAGTTAAACCAGCTCACATAACACAAAACCAGAGCAGCAATAAAGAATGAATTAAAACTGATTGCAAGTGTATCCAACATCATTTTTTTTCTTGCAAAGAACTTGGGGAGAATTGAATGCAGACACTGGGAGAAGAGAGTCATAGCTCCATTTTCAAGTTCAAGTGAAGCAGTAGGCACTTTTACTTCTTTGATTCATAAGCAAATGTTTGAAATAGATTAACTTAAAGGTGTATTTAGGTTTGAAGGGATGTGGGATGAGGGCGCAAAGGTGGATGATGTCCTTCAAATCGGAGAGCTTGCTGGTTAGGAGGCCCTCATTGTCCCGTGCTGCTAGATATTAGTATGAACATTCAAATGATATTCATCATCACCATCACTAGACTCACTTTCCACGAGCTCAGATGCCAGGCTGGCTTTATTCAACCTCCATTGTTTACAGAGCTCAGCACATTGCCTGACATACAATAGGCCTTCATGGATATAGAGATATGTACACCATATATATTGTGCACATATATATTTGTAATATATACATATGATGAATGACTGAAAAATGTTCGCATTTAAAATATAGTGTTAAAGAGTTTAACATTTGTTTCTGCTTCTACCTCAATTCCAAAGGTGCACCTATTGTCTGTGGTAGGTTCTTTTTTTTTTTTTAATTTATTGGTGCATTGTAACCATAAATCTGGATGAGATATAGGTTGGTGGAGGCGCACATGTACAAACCACTCATTTAACCCTTCTCTACTTCCCACTCCTTCCCACTTCCCTCCCCCTTCCCTCCTTCTCATGCTCAATTTAGTGACTGATTTTGATAAGTTTGTCTATGTACATCATGGGCTTTAGGATATTGCCCTCTTCCCCCCTCCCATCTCCTTTAGTTAGGTCGCTTTCTTTACTCATCTAAGATTTCTCTTTCTTTGTCTGGAGTTCCTCCTATTTTCCATGTTCTCCCTAGCATCTGAATGTTAGGGAGAATATCCAACTTTTCACTTTTTGTGACTGGCTAATCTCACTAAACATAATGTTCTCCAATTCCATCCATTTCCCTGTAAATTATATAATGTTGTTCTTCTTTATGGCTGAATAAAATTCCATCGTGCACATATCCCATAGTTTTGTATTTCATTCATCTGATGATGGACATCTTGGCTGGTTCCATAGTTAGGCAATTGTGAATTGTGCTGCGCTAAAAATAGATATGCATGCATTTGTCTGGTAGTCTAGTTTCCATTCTATGGGGCAGATACCCAGAAGTGGTATTGCTGGGTCATATGGTAGGTTCTTTTGTCTGAAAATCCTCCACAATGTTTTCCAAAGTGGTTTTACTAATTTGCAATCCCATCAACAATATATTAGGGTTCTTACTTCTCCACATTCTCACCAGCATTTGTTGTTGTTTGTGTTTTTAATGATTGCCATTCTAATTGGTGTAAGGTGAAATCTCAGAGTAATTTTGATTTGCATCTCTCTCATTGCTAATGATGTTGAACATGTTTTCATACATTTATTGGCCATTGATATTTCTTTTTTTGTAAAGTGTCTATTTAGTTCCCTGCCCTTTTTTGTTGTGCTATTTGTTTTTTTACTAATGAGTTTCTTGAGTTCTCTGAAGGCATACATTTTAGATGAGATAAAACATTTTGTCAGATTCCACTTAGATTTCTTAGGAAACTCATGTTTTTTTGTATGTTAAAATATTATGTAGTTATGCAGTTATATGTTTTGTGGCATGTTCTTCTGGAATGGGTCAATAGTTTACAAAGAATTTTCATTAGAAGATAGCTGTGGCCAAATTTCAATTGTATATAAATTAATCATTTAACTGCCGTTACTTTTCTGTTTTTGTTACCACTTTACTTCTAATGTCATTTTCTCCTTACTCCTTCCATATCTAGTTCACCTTACCTCACTAATTAGCTAAAGGAAATTGGAACTAGAATATGTTATAAATTGAAGTAGGAATGTGATTTATTTGTATCTGTGCATATACACCCATAGGTGCATATACACATGTGCCATGATTTTCATGAAGTACAGCATATTCTGAGTTGGCTTGCAAAACACCCATTCTAAAATATCTTTTATTATTACTTTTCTCCTATAAAGATTTGAAGACATTGCCTATTCAAATTTATTTCCATCCATGACTGGCTGTGTAATACAGCTTTGGTAAACAAAGTGAATGTAAAAAATTATTGGATGGAGATTTTGGTAAAATTTTTATATGTGTTTGCTCCTTTTCCTTTCTTCCTTCAATGCCTGGATATATATAACAGTTAGATATGTATAACAGTTAGATATATAACAGTTAGAATTACCAAATTTACACATTATAGATGGCACAGAAGGTGTGGTAATATGAATAATAGACTCTGAAAGATAATGGCATCCTCCAGAATTTTATTTTTTTTTTAATTTTGCGGTACTGGGGATTGAACTCAGGGGCATTTTACCTCCAAGTTACAGCCCTAGTCCTAATTTTATTCTTTATTTTGAAACAGGGCCACACCACCAGCCTTATTTTTTATTCTTTATTTTGAAATAGGGTCTCACTAAGTTGCGAAGTGCCTCACTAGGTAGCTGAGGCTGGCCGGGAACCCGGATCCTCCTGTCTCAGCCTCCCAAATGCTGGGATTACAAGTATGCGCCACCACGCCTGGCTTGAATTTTTAAAATTTTGAAACAGGGTCCTGCTAAGTTGCTTAGGGTCTCACTACAATGCTGAGGCTGGCCACAAGTCTTCTATCTCAGCTTCCCAAGGACTCTGGGATTAGAGATTCACAGCCTCATGTTTGGCAGCCTCTAGAATTTATATGAGGCAAAAAGCAGATTCTCCCCTACACCCTCCCCAAAGAGCCAGTTATGGCTACACCTTAGTTTTAGCTCCATAAGATTCATTTAGGACTTCTAACACCCAGAAGTCTATGAGAATAAATTTGTATTATATTAGGTCACTGATTTTATGATTTGTTTTTATAGCAACCATAGGAAGCTAAAGATTAGAAATATATAAACATTATATGTTGTAAATAAAACTGTTGAGTCGTTATTCCAGTTGTGGACTAACTAGCCCAGATTTTCTTCTTCTATGAGATAAACAAAAGGAACTATATTACTTTTTAAAGTGACTTCTTTTTGAGGTTTTCTATTAATTTTAGAGGACAACAATCCTAGCTGGCGTAGTCTTCTTACTAGCAACATATTGCCACCACAGATAATCATGGGAAGTCATGGATATACCTGCGGATGTTGGCCATGATTATAACTTGTCCATTTTTTGCTGGTGCTTTCTCTACCCTCTCATTTCTCTTCTCTCTAATTGGATTAACTGGAATAGTCTTCATGGCTATCTCTTTTCCTCCACTGGTCCAAATAAGGTTAGACTTGTTTTCAGATGTCATTTTTAAACTTGACTCTCTCCTCTAAAGATTATGCTACTTCACAATTTCTTTTAACAATAGAGGCTAATTTTAGCCTATAATGTTCTCTAAAATCCATTTGCAGGCATCTTTTTCTCTTTATATGAGATTATAACCCCCTGGTCTAAACAATGAGAATGTTCTACTATAACTTGCATGTGATGAATTTTTTATGATTTATTTTAATAAAGTCATTTGGCCTTCTCTGCATCAAGTAACACTATTTATCTGCACCACATTAAACCCCTTAGTATTCATGTGCAGTTATGTCTGTTTATCCATAACAAATTTAACTTTTTAAATTATTATTTATATTGATGGGTGTCTTATTTGTAACAAAGCTAAGATGGTTTGTCAGCATCTTTTCTAACTTTTGACAGCTTATAAATTCTCTATGTTATGGCCATTTAAGTGTTCTGGGGTGCTAAATATTAGGAACAAATAAATAGAGGAGTCCTGAGAAATCTTAAAAATGAATTATTAAAGAGAATTTCCCGATTTACATTCTTAGCTACTTGCTTAAAAATGAGACAATACTCCAATAGCCCACTTTTGAGGGAGTCAAAAGAGCACAGTTCATAATGATTACTGCTGATTACTTCTGGTGATTGCATCAAGGTTCCAGTTAATTAAGGATAATTGTAGAGCTGACATGTGTGACAAGGCTAATAATTATCTGGCTGACCTTATTGGGATCACTTTATGGAAAATGTTAAGTGTATAAAATGTGTACAAAGATCTTGATCTAACAAGTGAGTATTAATGTTGAAGTAAAATAAATATGTTAGTTAAATACTGATTTGTTGCAACTTAATATGGAAGTAGTTGCTGATGTGGCAAATTTTCATAACAATGGAATACTGATTATGAAACAATTTTCCAGTCTTCTCCAAGAACATTATCAAATACAACACACTGTACTTACATATTTGTTTGCACAATATTGATGATTTTGTGGATCACTGGTCAACCAATTCAGTTTGACTGTTGAATAAATTATGAAAACAGGCACAATATCAGCGTTTGTATTGGTAGTTGTGCAGAAATACAAAAGAACTGAAAGTTTTAATTTGTATTTGATATTTATACATTGACCCCAAATCATAAATTAAATTATTTAAAAATCTATACTCTAGCATGAATATTATAATTATTTAATAAATCAATGTAAAGCCATTCTTGTAATCCCAATACTTGGGAGGCTGAGACAGGAAGATCCGGGTTCGCGGCCAGCCTCAGCTACCTAGTGAGGCACTCTGCAACCTAGTGAGAACCTGTTTCAAAATAAAGAATAAAAAATAGGGCTGGGGGTGTAGCTCGAAGGTAGAATGCCCCTGATTTCAATCCCCAGTACCGAAAAAAAAATAATAATAAATCAATGTAAAGGTATTTACTAAATTATATAATTTATGTTGTGTTTTTCCTGAGTAAATCTTCTTCTCTAGAAAATTTGCCTAAAAAATTATCTCTTCCAGTAAGAATTCTCCAAATATTCAGTTTAATCTAAGATCTCTGCTTTTATACTTCTATGATGCTGGTACAAACTACAAGTTGAATGTTCCTTAACTGGATTGCTTAGGAGCAGAATTACTTCCAATTGCAGTTTTTTTTCTGATATTTTGTGACTGACTAATCTCACCTCACATAATGTTTTCCAGTTCAATCTATTTCCCTGCAAATAACATGATTTTGTTCTTTTTTATGGCTGAGTAAAATTCCATTGTGTACACATATAGTAGTTTTTTAATACATTGAGACTACTCAAATCTACTGTTTCTCCTTGTATCTTTAACTACTAGTTCACCATCCTTTGATTGAACTTACTTGCAGTCATTTTTACTGTGAATCTTCTCTAATGTTGATTCTTTCTTTCTTTCCTTATAATTTTTAAATTGGAAATCTTCCACAAGGAAATATTGTTCCTTCTCAATAATTTTAATCTACTTATTCTATTAATTTTGTTATTTATAAGTCATGGACACTGACTTTATACTTTTCATTATTATCCTATATTGTCTTTACTTATATTATTTATGTATTTAGCCATTGTGGTGATGAATGCTTGTAATCCCAGTACTTGGAAGGCTGAGACAGGAGGATCACAGGTTCATGGCCAGTCTCAGCAATTTAGTGAGGTGCTCCCTCCATAACTTAGCGAGACCTTATTTCAAAATAAAAACTAAAATAAGACTGAGGGTGTATCTCAGAGATAGAATGTCCCTGGGTTCAATCTGCCATAACACACACACACACACACACACACACACACACACACAAGGAAAAGCTTAGCGTTAGTCTTGTTTGCCTATTGCTACTTGAGTAATATCTATTCTACACCCTCCCAGGAAACAAAACTAAAACTATCTCTCACATCTCTCACATATATGTTCATATGTATGTCACTCTATCTAATTTTGTATCTATCAAACTATATATATATATATATATATGGAGAGAGAGTTTGTGCTTATCCTTCTGATTCTAACTGCATCCTCATCTAATACACCACCTAATACAAAGAAGGTAGTAGCATGAGGATTTGTCCTGATGGTGCTGGTTTTGAGGAAGGACTGGTATACGCCAAGGAGAGTGAGCAGCCATTAGAACCTGGAAAGGGCAAGATAATGGATTATCTCCCAGAACCTCCAAAAAGGCACATGAAGTCACACAACTTTACAATGCTTTTATTTTAGCTCAGTGAGACCCATGTCAGACTTCAAACCTTTAATACTATGAGGTATTAACTATATGTCATTTAAGCCACCAAGTTTGCAATAATTTGTTATAGCAGCAAACAGAAAATTGATACATTGTGAATGGGTGTTGTGTTAGTTAGCTTTCTGTCTCTATGACAAAAATCCTAAAAAGATCAAATTAAAAGAAAAAGAGACTCATTTTGGCTCATAGTTTCAGTCCATAGTTGGCCAGCTCCATTACTATAGGCCTTTGGTGAGGCTCAGCTTCATTGTTCAGAGGGAGTGCTGGAGTGAAGCTACTCAGTTCCTGGCAGCTGCAAAGCAGAGAGAAAAGAAAGGAATGGGGACAAGATATACCTGTCCAGGGCATGCCCCAGTGACCTACTTTCTTCATCTAGGTTCCATGTCCTATAATTTCCACTATCTCCCAGTAGTCAATTTCATTATGAATCTTCAATGGGTGAATCCAGTGATGAGTTCTGAGTCCTCATGATTCAATCATTTCCCCAAAATAAAAAATAGGGCTGGGGGTGTAACTTGGAGGTAGAATGCCCCTGGCTTCCATCCCTAGTACCACAAAAAAAAAAAAATTGCTGCATTGATCATGAAGCCTTCAACAAATGAGCCTTTTGGGGGACATTCCAGATCCAAACAAAAAATAATTGTGTCAAGAGATTTCACTAAGAATGATCATCATAGCTGGGTGTGGCGGTACACGCTTGTAATCCCAGTATTTGGGAGACTGAGACCGGAGGATCCAGGTTCGCGGCCAGCCTCAGCTACCTAGTGAGGCCCTCCACAACTTAGTGAGACCCTGTTTCAAAACAAAGAATAAAAATAGGGCTGGGGATGTAGCTCAGAGGTGGAACGCCCCTGGGTTCAATCCCCAGAACTGCAAAAAAAAAGATCATCATGCTTGCTTTGCTATGCTAAAGATAATACTAGGGGCATCTCCAAGACACAATAATGCATTTGTACTTTGGGATTTCTTTCTGACAATGCAGTTTACATGATTACATGATGGGGTTCAAACTGTGATCCCCTACCTAAGTCAATGCCAGGCCCTCTGAGCTTTGTACCCTTCATATTCATCTACTTGGAATTTCATTTGTCCCCTCACTTAGGTAGGAGACATCTCAGCTTCTCCAGCATATCATTTCCATTCCCCAGCTGGTGTGCCTTAATGCCAGTTCAATTAATTAAAATGAGAAACAGTGCCCAATTTTATCCTTAGAACTCTAATTGTTCGTTATACCCTGGCCCTTTTCCAACAAAGATTGGAATGCTATCATTTTGATAGTATGATTTCTTTTCTCAAGGTGGTAAGTATGTTGATCAATAGTACTGGCCTTACAGTTCAGCCTGGAATTCAGCCTGACATTTTATGGAGGTATGGAGGGCCTGGATAAGAAGAGGGGAGAGAGCTAGAAGTGAATAATTACTTTCCTTTAAAAGTTTCTCTCCAACAATCTCCTCCCTGGGCCCATATAAAGATCTTGGCAAGGGCTGGAGTATAGCTCAGTGGTATAGTGCTTACCTAAAATGCACAAGGCCCTGGGTTTGATCCCTAGCACCACACACACAAAATAAAAAAGGACAGGAAAGAAAAGGTTTTGTCAGAGGCACTAATGAAGGCTCTGGCCAAAGGCCCAGATGAAAAGGCCTCTAAAATAAGATGGCTGAGCTAGAAATGCAGAGAAGCATCTTAGCATGGCTGCATAGGGTCACCTAAGTCCTTGACTACAGCTGCCTCAAGGACTAAGTGTGTTGAGTCTGGTGGGAGAAGCAGCTTGTCCCATGAGGCCCAATGAGAAAAATATTTGTAATTAATTGTCTATGGTTAGAACTAAACAAAAATTATTTTTTTGGTACTGAGGATTTAATCCAGGGGCATTCTACCTCTGAGTGATACCTCTAGCACCATTTTGTCTTTTATTTTGAAACAAGGTCTGGCTAAGTTGCAGAGACTGGCCTTGAACTTGCGATCCTCCTATCTCAGGCTTCTAAGTAGTGGGATTACAGGTGTGTGTCATCATTCTGGGCATACACATGTGTTTTAAGCCAGGAGTTAGACTTATAATTTACATGAAACAACTAACACAGCAATCAAGTGACCTTTCAATAAAAGTTAGCTTCACTATTTTAATTAAGTTCTGCTCAGTTCATACTGCCATGGTAGGAATCATTAATAAACAGTTTTCTGTTTTTTTTTTTTTAATTTAATGGAAAGTTTCTCTTATGTACCTGAAGAAGAGACACTTAGTTCTCTTAGTATTTTTCTTGCCCTTCTGTATAGAGCTAGAATATTCATTCCCTTTTGTCTGGCTTTAAGCGATGCAATAAGTGATACATCTTACTGATAAATTACAGATAGGTTAAGAATTACAACAGTGCATACCCATCAGTCTCCTTCATGATATTTGTTACCTCTCGAGTCAGTATTTGAGGACATTAAAATGGCCATAAGACTAATATAGTTAAATGTAATATCCATGTGCTCTATAAGGAAAAATGCGGATACTAATTTGGAGGCTAAGATTGATCCAAAGTAATTTTACCTTTCCGTTTTTATACTTTGTGTACTCATTTATGCCTTTGCTAAAATATATCTGTAATACTGTAGCAAATGTTTATAACAAAAATATTCTGTACAAGTAGCAGGCTGCTGTGAAAATTTTTGGCATGCTGACTTCAAAAACAGAATTATTGTCTTAAAATTAAATATTTTGTGATTAATTAGTTTAAATTTAATAGCGTAACTTATTTAAACACAACTATGATCATAATTTTCAGAGAGGGGCATTTCAAAGTTAGGAGCATAAATATATCAAATTAAAAATAAAAAGCAAAAAAATTGTCTGTGGGCTAGATTTGCCCTTTACATTTTCTTTAATGAATAGTTCAGCTGCATTGCTCTTTTACTTCCTGATCTCCTTTTTAACTACTCTGCTTTAATGCATTTCATAGGAATTGCATGTTTCCATTATTTTACTATTTCTAAACAAGCATTGTATTACTAAATAACTGGAAGCAAGTAAACCAGGACATCTATTAATTTTGTGTGAATTTTTCCCAAAGCATCTATGCATGAATCTTTTAAAGTTAAAATTGAAATGACGTGCTAAAACAACATGGATTCAATATAATTTAGTCATATTATTTGAAATTTTCCCACTCCTAGGTCCATGCATAAGTTAAATTGAATGAGATAAAAGTGACTAAGTCCAAAAGTGACCCTAAAAGAGTCTTTTGAAGGTTTCCCCAAACACTATGATACAATAGTTTCTTTTTGCATAATACTTGTTCTTTTGGTTTAAATATAAAGGCTTTTTAAATTCATATCTTATAGAATGTAATGGGTACACCCACCACGTTTCCCCTACCTGTCTTCCCCTAAAGGAATGCATCAGCTCAGAAGGCAAAGGATATCTTCCAATTAAAATTCTTCACATGAATTTTATTTTAATGTTGGCTTGCTCTCACTTTCATGATTTTAGGTTCAAGCTTTAAAAGTCTATCAAAGTGGTATGAGACACATTTAAAGACAAACACCAAAGATAGGTATTGTTCTTTCTGTCTATCCCTAGAGTAAAAATACTCCAAATTGATAAACTTAGGAGAACTTTTTGAAAGGTACAATAGTTTAAATATGAGATTAAATTTATAAATACTTTGAGTATTTGAATTTCATTTCTCTTCCATAACAAATGCTTCAAAGACACTCTTTGTTGTCTCTCAAGATTTTGTTTTTTTCTTCATATTTTAGGATGACTAAAATTACATAAATGGATGAATTTTGCCAGAAGAATGATGGACTAGGACACTCCAGGCCCTGGTTCTCCTATGGAAATATTTTTAAAATTAAAGACTGGCTAAAATAACATAATAACAATATAATAGGCACTTTTAAAACCAGTCAAAGATCTACAGAAACCAAGCAAATACCAATTTAAAAGAAGCAAGCTTTAAATAGTAAGAAACAGAATGACTTGCTCTTCCCCAACCCACTTCCTGGTACAGTGTACAGTAGTCAAGTGGCAATAACCCAATTACTGACTCCTTCCCTGGTGCCTAAAAGAGCAGAGAAGAACTTATTTTCAGTAATTTAACCTATATTTGGGTAACTTGAAGGATTATTTCAGTATCTCTATACCCAGAGCTCAGAAAGGAAAAGAAGTGTAGCTGGGAGCTCAGGCTTCCCAAAGTCACAGAAGACAATGGTTGAGACTGAAGAATGTACAACTGAAAAGGAACTGTAGAACCCTGTGACAAGAGATGACAAGTAGAAATATAAAATGGAACTTCTAACATCCCGAGAAAAAGCTGGGATGATTGCACAAGATCAAAACCATCAGTATTCCCATTTTTCTCCCTAATCTCCTTAAGTTCAAATTTTTCACCAATACTTTCCCTGAAACTTACTTTTTCTACTTTGGCTAATACGAATGTACTATAACAGAAGTAATACTGCTGTGGCTATATAATTTCAATATAATGGGCTGATGAAGCTGGAAGTGATGGATAGGAATAATTCCAAACATCTTGTATTACAACCTACTAAATTTAATTCATACTTGATATTTTACTAAATTTTAAAGGGAAAATAAAAATATTCCTATACACATAAAGAAAGAAAGTCTACCTTTCTTTCACTGTCATAACAAATATTGACTGAAAATAAGAGGAATCCACCTGAAAAATAAAAAATAATAATAAAATGAATGGACAGAGAGAATAAGATAAAAAGACAGTATATCCCTTCCTGGTTCCAGAAAGCCCTTGAGACCTAGCTACACTCTATGTGATTTTACATAATGCCTCTGTACTCTAAGTATAATTAACTTACCTTTTTGCTTATGTTAGCGCTAGTGGGCTCCTGCTATTTTTAACTTGAAAGCCTTCATACATATACAAACCATTTCTTTCCTATCTCAAGTACTTACTCTTCCCTGCTTCAGCCAATTCAATCTTCATAGGACATCATCTCTCTCTGGAGCTTTAGCACTGAACATTTCAAGTTCCTCAGCTGTCACTGACCCCACAGGTTGCCACTTAAGGTTTTGCTCCCTAAGCAACTACTGTTACAAAGAAGGTTATTGAATCTCTATATCTAAAAATTCAATGCAATTATATATCAAGTATATAGATTACTATTATATAAGAAGTGCTCAACAACAACTGTCATGTACAACATAAAACAAGCAATACTTCAAATTGCTACAGTATTTGCCTCTTAGTTCACAGATGATTTAACCAACTCAACAATTCAGGTCAGACACAAATATCCAGTAATTGATGTGGCATTTCATAAGCAGTGAAAATTAAAGTGAATTACCAGTGGTTATTGACTAATAATAAATGGTAATATCACATCAATCACACACGCACATACACACAAATGAGACATTCGTCTATGAGGAACATTAGAAGGGGCAAAATTTTGAATCAGTTTATGCAAATGCACAAAAGGAAGCAATGAGAAGAACGCAACTTTTCCCTATAAGCCTCAGAGCTACTTAGGTTTTAATTAGATGGATGCTATTTTGTAACCCCTGGTAAAAGAATATCATCAGATAGAATGGACTGAATTATTTGTGGGATGTAAATGAAATTTCTTTTGAATACTAATGAGTCCTCTTGATATTATCTTGATAAGAAATACTATATGGATCCTAAAAAGAAAACAATCATTTAATAATTACATTCACAGAGGAATATTCTATGTGAATATAAGTTCAAATGTCATATTTTCATTCATTGTCAAGTGTTTTGTGTGGAAACTTCCTATCTGCAGGTGAATCTTGTCATATGCTTTTGATTTCAATCATTATTGCTAAAGATTTTTAGGCTAACTTTATTACACAAGAGCTATAATGTAGCTAGCATTCTAAACAGAAATACAGGCACTGGGTTTTCTTTACAATGTACAATAAAAATATTTTCTTTGATGAAAGATGAATCTGGTTAAGAGATAGCTTAATACACAATTCCCTATCTGTGACATTAGCAAAATAAAAAAAGAAATATTTATTTCTTGGTTTCTGGTGTTGTTTTGTTATATTCTATTTCATCCTGGGACTAAGCAATGAGAGAGCAGAGTTAACTGTGTCAATCAGCCTAATGGTACTATAAAGTCCATCAATTCCTTGATATGAAATTGTTGGAATGTCTGTATTCAAAATTATGAATATTAAGCTTTTTCATATTTTAAAGCAATGCTTCTTTAAATAATTTTATACTCTATATTGCTTTCTTTAAATATCAAATTTCTAATGCCTAAGACACAGTATTTCTATTTATTGTACCCAACAAAATTAACACATGCAAAACATGTTAAAAGACTTTGTTGGAGAACATCAATTAGACACAATCAAGTAGTAAAGTCAAGATATATGCCTAACAATCTATAACAATGTGGAAATAGATACCAAAAGAGAATAAAAAATATTTTGAAGAGATTTTGAAGAATGATAGGCCATTTATAAATATTTCATTTTCTTACTTGTCATAGCACCTCTACATTACATTGAAGGAGATCTACATACATATAAAGTAAAATATCCAATAAATAAATAATAAGAACATTTATAGCTCCTCATATTAACTAATATGTACATTAATTTATCAATTCATAAACATTAATCTTAACCACATATTCTAACATCATTTTGCTATATAAAAGCACATAACAATTGGAGGAAGGGGAGGAATACTTTTTCATTTATAATAATTTCAAGAATACAGAGATTAATCTAAAGTTGGGAACCACCACACTCATAGACATCAAAATTACTTTATTTTATACTTGAGTAAAACCTTTGACATCATGAGGAGAATTGCTAAGTATTCAGCAGGAATGGGGCCTAAAATTCAGGTTAAAGGCTCCATGATGAAATTTCATGTCATTCAATGATACAGGATTGCAAGAGTACTGGTGAGGCTCAGGAAATGACTTACAGTCGGACCTAGTTACAGTACAAAAGCTGACTTAAACACAGCTCTTTGAAAGAGTTCAAATAACATCAATTTGAAAGTGTCTCAGTATTTACCCATCATATATTAAAGCTCTTATATTGAAGTGTGACTAACTAACTGATATGAATTGTTGTCCCATGTGGAGGGGCTAGGTGCTTCTCCATTGAAGAGATGGAAAAAAAAGTATTGCCTGGAAAGTTCACAACTGGAGGAAGGAAATTGGAAGAATATTGACATATACCTTAAGCTAGGATTATGAGCTATGCTATTTATCCAATCATTTAGTAATTTAGATTCTTAACAGATCACTTTCATCAACTTTCTTGTTGAAGTTTCTCTATATTTGATATGGACTACATCAATGGATTTCCATTGTTTTCTACATATTTATATGAAATGTCCATAATAGGCCAATTTACGGAGATAAAGTAGATTAGTGATTGTTAGGGAATGGGAGAAGAGAAAAATAGGAAATGACTGCGATTGGGTATGGAGAGTAAAGAAGCATATTAAAGTATTTTCAATTGCTAATGGTTTTCAGTTTAGATAGATGAACATATTTCATTCTCTGTTTGGGACTTAATCATTTTATATTTTTATTGGAACATATTCACCATACCCTACAACTCAAACTTTTAAAATTTACAAACTAAACACAAATTTGTAAAATGATTTCAGTACTCCAAGTAAAAAGAGATATGCATGCCAAAGAGTTTGCATAATTGTAGTTTTAAAATATATTCACAAAATCATATGATCATCATCAATATCTAATTTGAGGATATTTTTATAATTCCAAAAATAAAACTTGTACACATAAGCATTCATTTTCTATTTTTATTGATGAATTTTACATTATAGTGAGATTCAAAGTTATTCATTCATATATATACACAATATCACTTGTTCTATTTACCTCCCCATATTTCCTCACTACCTCCTGGTACATGATAAGGAGATTCATAGTGATATATATTCATATTTGCACATAACATTATTTGCTCAGTTTCCTTCACCAAACCTCACATTTTCTTCCCCGTCTTCTCTCTCCAAATCTCCTTCCAATACTCTATGGGTCTCCTCATTTTCATGAGGTCTCTTTTCTTTCCTCTTTGCTCTCTTGCTTGATTTTCTGTGTTTGGCTCATCCCACTTAGCATGATGTTCTCCAGTTATATCCATTTTCCTGAAAATTATATAATTTTGTTTCTTACAATTCAATAACTTTCCAAAAGAATTAAAGCCATTTCCTATTTCTCCTTTCCTCTAATACTTAGAAATCACTAACTTTCTTTCTCTAGAAATATGCCCACCCTCAACATTTCATATAAGTGCACTCATACAATATATGGTTTTTTTGTTTGTTTGTTTCTGGCTTCTTTCACTTAACATAATGCCTTTAAGGTTCATCTATATGAAATAGCATGCATTAGTACTTAATTTTATGGCTGAATAACATTCAATTATATGGGAATGTTACAGTTTGCTTAGCCATTCATCAGTTGAGAAACATTTCAGTTATTTTCAATTTCTGGCTTTTAGAACAATGTTGCTCTGAAAATCCATGTATGAGTTTGCAGATGGACACATTCTTCAAATTGTGATAGTTTTATAAACAGGAATGTATTAGTGTTAAATTTCTAAACTTTGACAGGATAAGTCAGTGAAATAATCAGGCCTGGATTTTTCCTTCCGAGAAGTTTTTTGATGACTAATTTAACAACTTGCTATATTTCGATTCAGATTTTATACACCTACTTGAGTCAATTTGGTAATTTGTGTATTTTTTGGCATTTTCCATTTTATTTAGTTTATCTAATGTTTTGGAATTGTTCATAGTATTTTCTTCTCTCAGCTATATAAGAGGGAAGTATTAGATAAAATTATTAGTAAGCAACACAAAAGCAGGTCATACAATCTGTTCCTCTTGATGCTTTAATCACATAAGGGTCTCTTTAGGAATACGTAGCAATACCTGAAGGCCTGTTAATTTTAAATTTATTAGGTCAATTAGAATCGACCCAAATCATTTCCAGACTTGACTGTAGCCCCAAATGCCATTCTGAAAGGTGGCAAATGTAATTTACTAGATCTTATGCCTTTATTATAAGGGAGAAGAATTCCCTAAAGTATCTTATTTTTTACATTTTATTGGTGCATTCTAGTCTCACATCATAATGCAATTCATAGTGATAGTGACATACATGCACAGAGTACCTGGTGGGCTTTTCCCCAGCGCCCTACTCATTGCCCCCCTGCCCCATACAGGATACTGACATTGGCATTGGTATTCTCACATATGTACAAAATGTACATTGAGGTGATTACTTCATTGATTCTCCCTCTCCACTCCCCCCCTTTTCACTAGACCACCTCTGTGGCTACACTGGAGTTTCCATTATCTCTCTGATATTCTGATTACTCCCTAGCTTCTGCAATATGAGAGAAAACATATTACCTTTCACTTTCTGTGACTGGCTAATCTCACTTCACATAATGTTCTCCACATCCAACCAGTTTCCTGCAACTGACATCATTTGATTCTACTTTACAGCTGAGTAGAATTCCATTGTGTGTATATCCCATAACTTTGTAATCCATTCATCTGTTCGTGGACACCTGGATTGGTTCTATAATTTGGCTATTACAAACTATGCTACTATAAACATGAATATGCATGTATTCCTATAATATTCTGATTTCAGTCCCTTTGGAAAGATAGCCATGACTGAGATAGCTGGATCATATTGTGGATCCCTTCCCAGTTTTCTGAAGGATCTCCACACTTTTCTCCATAGTGGCTATACTAATTTGTAATCCCACCAGCAGTGTAGAATACTTCCAATTTATCCACATCTTTGTCAGCATTTATTTTAACTTGACTTCTTGATGATTGCCATTCTGATTGGGGTTAGATGGAATCTCAATGTAGTTTTGATTTGCATCTCCCTAATTGCCAATGATGTTGAACATTTTCTCATATATTGATTGGCTGTTTGTATTTCTTTTTTTGTGACGTGTCTATTTAGTTCAACTGCCCACTTTTTGATTGAGGTCCCATATATTTTAGAGATTTCACACAAATTGAATACTGTGAATTTCAACAAGAGCTAATTTATAATATCCACTGCATAAATTCTGCAGGGCTGATAAAAATATCTTCCAAACACTTAGAGTAGCTGTCTTCTGAGTGTGGCCTTTCTGATTAAATGTTAGCTGATCACCCCTGAAATGTAAAGTTTTTGCTGAATAACACAATTAGATTTTAAAAATAGAATACCAAATGAGAAAGTAAACTCCATGAAGTCAGAATTTTTGTTTGGTTCACTGCTATGAATCAAACACACATTCACTGGGTTACCACTCCCTTTTCTGGGAAAAAAGTTCCCCAATGGCACCCGAGACAGAGGGAGGAATAGTAACAACTTTGGTAATGGTCTAAAATAATGCCTGACCAATAGTGAGAGCTCTGTTTAATGAAGAAATATCACATTGATTTGCTTTAGTATTTAAGTTACAGAATCATAAAGATAAATATGTTTTGGCTGCAAGCATACTTAATACAGTAGTAATGAAACATAAGTTTGAAATACAATCCTATTTTACAAGCTCAAGTGTTTAAAAAGAATTAGAAGATAGTGTCCAGGTAAGAGGACATGTATGCTAGCTTTCCAATATGGATATTATCTACAACCTCCAGATAATATCTTTTCAAAAGACATAAAAAAATCTAAAAATTAAACATTCTGAGCCAATAAATTATAGACTATATTTTACATTAGTTATAGCCCCCACAGAATCTGAGAATACTTACTTACTTCTCTCAAAACTGAGTAATTTACTTTCGAATTTATAAATACCTCAATTCATTACATAGTACTCTCTTTTAAAACTTCTTCTGTAAAATTGAGAGCAATGTCTTTTGCTCCATTCAGTCATTTGAGTCTTCTCTCCATTTTTTTTATTTGACTTAGCTGCAGGTTTTTCAGTTTTGTTCATATTTTAATTATATTTTGATTCCTGATATTCTCTGTGTTTTTTGTATTCATTTTACATTTATTACTCCACTAAAGTATTTTCTTCATTCGTTTCCCTTTTGGCTCCACTTTTTCCAGTTTTCAGAGGTAAAAAGATACCTTATTGATTGGAATCTTTAGGTATTTGCCACTCTAAATCTACTTATAAACTCTTCTCTGTATGATTGCATAAGTTTTGGTATGCTAGGTTTTTATATTCATTCATTCATCTAAAAAATGTTCTAATTTTCCTTGTGATCTCTTCTTTGAGCCATAATTATTTAGTGGTGTGTTTTAAATTTCTGTATATTTTTAAATGTCCTAAGTTTCCTTCCACTGTAGATTTAGAATTTCATTTCTTTATAATTAAGAGTATCTACTCTATAGTTTTAAGACTTTAAAACTTATTGAGACGTGTTTGTCTAGCATGTGATCTTCACTGGAGAATTTTCCATGTACATTTCATTAGAATGAATACCCTGCTGCTCTTGAGTAAAATGTTCTATAGATTCCTATGTATTTAGATGATTTATAATATTATTCAAGTCTTTCATTTCCTTGTTAATAATTTGTCTAGGCACTCCATTCACTATTAATGGAAGATATTTAGGTCTCCAATTATTTATTACTGAATTGATTATTTCCTCATTCACTTTCGTCAGTTATGTTTCATGTATTTATGTGTTGTTATTAGGTGCATGTATTTTAATAATTTATGGATATTCTTGGGGAATTTACATTATTGATGTACCACTATAGAATGTTCTTGTGTCTAGTAACAATTTTTTCTACCATGTCTATTCTGTCTGATATTAGTTTAGCAATCCTAGCTCCATTTTCATTATCATTTTCATGGTATGTAGTTTTCTACCCTTTTACATTTATCCTGTTTGTGTATTTGAATTTCAAGTATATATTTTGTGGAAAACATATTTACATCATATTATTTTAATTTAATCTGTAAAACTATTTCTGTGGAGGTTTTAATCCTTTTGCCTTTAATATAATTACTGATAAGCAATGGATTCAAGTTTGGTATTTGTTTTCCATGTCTTTTTTATTTCTATTTCTCTCCTCCTCCTCCTCCTCTTCTCCATCTTCTTCTTCTTAGTACTGGAGATAGAACCCAGGGACATTCTACCTCTGAGCTATATTCCCAGTACTTTTTAGTTTCTATTTTGAAATAGGGTTTCACTAAGTTGCTGAAGGTCTTGCTAAATTGCTGAGGTTGGTCTCGAATCTGCCATCCTTCTGTCTCAGTCTACCAACTACTGGGATTACAGTCATATTTTTCTACTATTCTTCCATAGATCTCCTCCTCTTTTTGTTTAACAGTCATTGTATAGTGTATTCTTTTAAACCCCTTTCTTTAACTGTATATGGTAGGCAGAATAATAGTCCTCCAAAGATATCCATATCCTAGTCCCATGAACCTATAAATATGTTTGTTTATATGGTAAATGGAAATTTGCAGATATGATTGAGTATAAAATCTTGGGATGCCAAAAAAAGTTGTCACTTATCTCAGTAGGCTCAATAGAATCAAAAAGTTCTTACCGGAAGGAGATAAACAAGTCAGAGAAAATGTGATGGTTTAAAAAACTCAAAGTGATACAGCTGCTGCTTTGAAGGTAGAGAAGGTCATTAGCCAAAGGCATGAGCAGCCTCTGCAAATTAGAAATTTCATACTGTATCCTCCGTTGAAGCTTCCAAAAAGAATGCAGACTTGCCAACACTGTAATTTTAACTTCATATCACCTATTAATGATTTTTAGATAAATTTCATACTGTTTTAAAACACTATATTGTTGGCAAATATTTATTTCAGAAATATGAAACTAATACAATATATTTTATTCAGTTAGTTCCTCCAGTTGTTACCCAGTAGATTACAACCACAATCTTAAGTTGAAGCAATAAAGAATGGATTAAAATAAACTTAATTTCAGTAATATATAAAAATTAGCTTTTTATATCTTCATTTTATCACTCATACCTTACATTATTGTAAAATTACATCCTTAAATATTAAAAGCTAATCAATAGTTTCACAATTGTTGGTTTATGTAGTTATTTTTAGGTATATAAGGTAAAATTGACTTAAAAACAAAAACATGTAATGTTTGTTATATTTACCTATGTTGTTATCTTTATTAGTGTTCTTTATTTCTTTATGAAAATTTAAATCAGACTGTAGGATTGTTTCATGTCCAATTGAAGGTTACTCTTTAGTAATTCTGTTGTAAGGTATGCTAGTAACAAACCCTGTTTTGTGTGACTATCATAATTTCGATTTTATTTTTGGACGGCTAGTTTTGATTGATTTGTAATTCTTGTTTGACAGTCCATTTCTTTCTGAACTTTGTATATGTCCTCACACTGCTTTCTGGTGAAAAATAAGCTGTTAATCTTGAGAATGGCTCATACTTTCTTTTTCAAGATTCTCTTTGCCTTTTGATATTTTAACTATACTGTGTCTTGATGTGGAGCTCTTTGAGTTTATCTTAGAGTTTGTTGAGATTCAAGGATGTGTAGGTTGTATATTTTTCTTATATAGAATGTAATCTATTTCCTATATAAAACATCAAGAGAGTGAGAGAAAATAAAGTAAGAGATTATAATTTTTCATCAAAAAAGTTATTGGTTTTCATCTCCTTATATATTGATTTTCTCTTTTGCTCTACTCTTTTTATATAACGTCCATTATGATAATATCAGTGTATTTAATGGTATCTCACAGATCTCCTAGGCTCTGTTCCTTTTTCTTCTTTCTTTTTCTTTTTTTTTAACTTAATAACAGTTGACTTACTTTTTAGTTTTTTTTTTTTTAACATGTGTTTACCTGTTCAAATTTTCTGTTTAGAAAGCATTAAAGGCTCTAATTTCTGTTAATTTTTTTTTTTTTGGTACTGGGGATTTAACCTAGAAGCATTTTACCTCTGAGTGAAACCCCCAGACCTTTTTTTTATTTTGAAATAGGGTCTCACTAAGTTGCTGAGGCTGTCCACGAACCTAGGATTCTTCTGTCCCAGTCTCCCAAGGACTTGGATTACATGTGTGTGCCACCACAAACAGCTTGAATAATTTCCTGATATTTATATTTACAACTGGTGAGATATGATTCTCATACATCCCTTGAGTTCTTCCCACATGGTGTCCTTTTGTTCATTAAAAATATTTAAAATAGGTGATTAAAAGCCCTTGTTTAGCAAGTACACATTTGAGCTTTCCAAAGGATACTTTCTTATTAAAATCTTATTCCTTCATATGAATCAAATTTTCCATTTTCTTTATGTATCTCATAGTATTTTGTTAAAATTTTAAAATAATACAATATTATAATATTAAAAATCAGATACTTCTCTTTTTTAGGGTATTGTTTTTGCTAATGATGTCTTTCAATGACTTCCCTGAAGCAATTCTCTGAAGTCTCTAATCTTTGTCATTTGTGGCCACTGAAGCCTCTGCTCAGTAAACATACTTGTCAGCTAATTATTGGACAGAGACTTTGTTACACAACATAAACAGGTAAGGCTCACAGCCTTTGCAAAGAGCTCTCTCTGCCCATTGGGGCATTATTTCATTGGTTTGGCAGTCAGTTAATAACTCTCTTTTCATCTTTATTTTCTCCTTGCAAAGAGCTGTGAGTTCAACCAAAGGGGAAAGAGCTTTTTAAGATCCTTCTCCAGGCATAAACACAACCCAAGGCATATTTATGACATACTGGAACCCTAGAAATAGGCTAGATCTTCTTAAAATTCTGAATAAACATCTTATTCACCAGCTTCTTTAAAATTTCTTAGACTGCTTTTAATTTGCCCCAGTTGTCATTAATACCTCATGGAACTTCAACATTAAACAGTTTCTGCTGATATTTTATGACAAATGACATAGAGAAATGGCTATTATGGAGTGAGTAAGCTTTGAGTTAGTCCATCTAAAAAGAATCCCTATAGCCGGGTGTGGTGGCGCATGCTTGTAATTCCAGCATTTGGGAGGCTGAGACCACAGGTTCCGGGTTTGCAGCCAGCCTCAGCTACCTAGTGAGGCACTCCGCAACTTAGTGAGACTCGGTTTCAAAATAAAGAAGAAAAGATAGGGCTGGGGGTATAGCTCGGAGGTAGAATGCCTCTGAGTTCAATCCCCAGTACTGGAAAAAAAAGCCCTATAAATGTTTGGGCAGGGAATATTAATAGAAGAGCCAATTGCAAAAAAAAAAAAAAACAAAAAAAAAAAAAAAAAAAAAAAAAAAAAAAAAAAAAAAAAAAAAAAAAAAAAAAAAAAAAAAAAAAAAAAACTAGAAAAAGTCATTAGGAACATTTAACTCACATTTGACATTGGGAACATTTTACTCACATTTGGCCCCATCATCCAGTGAGTATGAGAATGCTACTTTTCATGGCTATTTTGATTATAAGTCTGTTGGGTTTTAATTCTACCATGGAGCTGAGGAGGAGCCAGTGGGATTAAAGTATGCTGAAATGTCAAAAGACTCTATTGTTAAAAAGATTTAACCATTTTTCTTGAATAAACACTTCTTAAAGTTTTGTGCATTTTTGGATAATTCATAGTTCTGAAAAAGTTGATTTTTTGACATTTTTCCAAATTTTTTCATTGTTTTTGTGGTGAGGTAGATTTTCAGAGGTTCTTATTCCACTGTTCTATAAGTTCAATCTTATTCATATAATGTGTATTAAAAATGTGCAAAATAACCTTAACTGACATCAACAGTGTAGAATATATTGATCAATTACACTTGTTATTTTGAGAAATAATATAGCCAAAATATAGACCAGCTGTGATTTTGTGTGTGGTTTGTTTGTTTTTTTGGGTCTGAATATTCTAGTCTTATCTGTTTGCTTTTGTTATCATGATTATTTCCTTATTATTCCAATCAGGCTATGTTTAATCTTAGTTTTATCCCTTAAAGAATGTGGACCTGTTCATGCACCCACTGATAATTGGGATATATGAATTGTATCCTTAAATATTTGGATCAATGTAATCTTAGAAAATACTGGTATGGTGTATTAGAGTACTTCATTATTAAGGCTAGAAGCACCAACCAAAGTTCAAAACAGAGGTTAGGGTTGGGCATAGCTTAGTGGTAGAGCACTTGTCTAACATGCAAGAGACCCTGGGTTCAATCCCCAGAACAGCAAAAAACAAAAGAAACAAAGAAATATCAGAGTCTACATTAACAGGTGGTTATGGTAAGCATTTACTGTTTCCAGTTGTTCTTCCAACTTTTTGATATTCTATGCTTCAGCCATATCTGCTATAATATTTCTGCCTTTAATATCAGCCTGAATTTTTAACCTTAAGGTTAGGTTTGCTGCTTCTGTTTAACTTTATTTATTTATTTATTTATTTATTTATTTATTTATTTATTTATTTATTTATTTATTTTGCGGTACTGGGGATTGAACTCAGGGGCATTCTACCTCCGAGCTACACCCCCAGCCCTATTTTTTTTTTTATTCTTTATTTTGAAACCGAGTCTCACTAAGTTGCGGAGTGCCTCACTAGGTAGCTGAGGCTGGCCTCGAACCCGGATCCTCCGGTCTCAGCCTCCGGAATGCTGGGATTACAAGCATGCGCCACCACGCCGGGCTTTATTCTTTATTTTGAAACACGGTTTCACTAAGTTGCAGAGTGCCTCACTAAGTAGCTGAGGCTGGCCACGATCCTGGATCCTCTGGTTTCAGCCTCCCAAATGCTGGGATTACAAGCATGCACCACCACGCCCGGCTTGCTTCTGTTTAACTTTATGAACCTGATTGCTAAATATATTCTGAATCCTAATTAATTGTGCTCTAACACCTTTGAATAAATTGGCCTACATATTTTTTCATGTCTTTCATCCAAAAGAGGACTGGGTATTCGTCTACTTCCAAGATATGATAGATCATTCCCAGATGTCCAGTTGGCAGAATATTTTTAAAATATTAAATCTTCATTCTTATTTTACAGCAGTGCATATTTCAGGAAAAGCTGTAAAGAGATTCCCTAACCCAGAGTTCCTTATCATTAACATTTTAAATTATCTCATATATTTGACACTACCAATCAGCCAATATTAATATATCATTATTAACAAAAGTACATACTTTATTGTGATTCCCACGGTTTTCTTCGAACATCTTTTTTCTTTTATTGGAGTCCATCTGGAAAATGAAGTTACATCTATTCCTCATGCCTTAGCTTCCTCTAGGCTATTGCAATATATCAGACTTGTTTGTGTTTACCTTGATCATTTTGAAGATTACTTATTAGGTATTTTGTAGACTATCCCTCAATTTAGTTCATCTAATGTTTTTTCTCTGTTAGACTGAAGTTACTGCATTTTCAGGGGAAAGATCTCAGAGTTGAAATTTCATTCTTATCACATTGTATCAAGGGTATGTTTTATAAATGTAGCTTGTCATAGTTTATGTTGACCTTGATCACCTGCCTGAGATAGTGTTCCTTAGGTTACTCCAGTGGGAAGTTAATTCCTCTCCACCACCCATATTTCTATGCTTTGCAAAATAATTACTAAATTTGGGTGGCATTTAAGAGTTGGAAGTGTTAAGCTTCTCCTCACTAAAGAAGTATTTTTTAATTTAAATTTAAATTATTTGGAATTTTTTATACAGGAGAGTTGACAGAATATTTTCAAACTATAAGTTACTCAGCCAGTGCTATTATGTTACCATTTTATGTAGTGTACATGATGTGATATTCCTGTTAGAGGCAGCCTGAAACTATCTCATTTGGTACAAGATGCATTGCACAATGCTGGAATATAGAAAGCATAAAATGCTTAGCAATTTTCTGTATAAGTGCTTTGGAAATGAATACATTTTTCTTAACAGCAAATGTTATGTTCTTGACATTACATAATGTATCACATGCAATTATGAAGTAGTAGTGTAGAAGTCTGAAATGACAAAATGTGTGATTCTACCTATAGTTCTAATAGAATTCTTTGTGTGCTTTGTTAGTGTAAGTGCCTTTATAATTAAAGCTTTCTTCTAAAGTGTTAGTCTCTTCTTGAAACAAATTCTCATTTACTGAATGTGATTACCAAACTCAGTATTTGCATTAATATAATTAAGCAGTGCAACTAAAATGCAATTTAGAACACCAACATTTTGATAATAAGTATCATTACATTAATATATCTAAATAATAAGAAACAAGGCTAATTTCTAAAAATAACCAAATAATTGTTGAAAATATTTGTAATCTGACATTTTTCTTCCTAAAATAAAAGCACAATGCAACAATTATCTGCATCACTCTGCAAAGAAGAAGCATATCTCATTCAGAAAGCAATGAAAGGTTTGTTGGTTTATAAATCCAGAATATGAATGACTATTACAAATATTTAAAAAGAAAACATATATTCTACTGGCCATATACATCAAGGATTCTATTTTATGTTGAGACCAAAGAAGAAATGGAATTAACCTCTGTGATAAATTTAGGTTATACTAAATAAATGAATTTGTGCATAGAACACTTGACTATAATATGTATGTATCTGTAGTACAAAGTAGGGTGCCCTACATCATCTATCTGCTCAATCCCATAAGACAAATATATCTTGTAGGCTTGTTACTGTCAGTATTCTTATAGCTATAATCTAAAAGATTAGCCACAAAACTTAGAGGAAAGAAGGCTTATTTTATTATGGTTTTGAGTTCAGTCCATGTGAGGTTGGGAACCATGGATCACAGGGCATGGTGATAGGAGGTGGAAGGAGAGCACATGGGCTATGTTCCTCACATCATAGATACCAGAAGAAAGAAAAAGAGAGCAAGGGGAGGAGGAGCTATATATAATTCCCAAGGCCACACACTCAGGGATCCACTCTTCCAGCCACACCCAGATAAATCCATTGGATTTTATCCACCACTGGGCTTACAACCCTCATGACGTAATTACATCAACTCCAAACATTAGTGAAGGAACTCCTTAGGAGACACTTTATATCTAACTATAACAAGTCTTTACTTTAAAATTTTCTGTTGCCTCATTTCTCAAATGATCATGATTGTAATAATAATGGTATTAATATTATTAACAAAAATTTTTGTGTACTTAGTAACTTCCCAGGAGGGTGTCAACCAAAATATATGCATTGACTTATTTAACTCTCATAGGAAGATATGAGTTTCCATCGCTTCTGAGATAATGGCCAAAATAATAATAAAAAACCTATTTTTAAAGATGTTTATAACATTTATTGAATCTGTTTTATATGTTAAAGTAGCACTTTGGAGAATTCACAACAAAACAAGTTTAGATAATACAATGCTTTATTTTATGTGTCAATTCTACTTGACCACAATGTACCCATAAATTTGGCTAAATACTATTTTGTGTGTGTTTTTTGAAGATGCTTTTGAATAAGATTAACTTTTGAATCCGAAGACTGCATAAAATATATTGACTTTCCTAATGTGAATAGGCTTTATCAAATCTCTTGAAGCCCTCAGTAGTATGAAAGGCTAAGTAAAAATTAATTTTCTCTTTGATCAATTGTTTTCAAGCAATTTCTTCTCTGCCATTATTCTTGGACTTGGACTTTAATTCTTCTATTGGTTTTCTTGGATGTACAGCTTACTGACAACTGATCATGTAATTCTCACTTTCCATAATCATATAAGACAATTCCCTTTAGTAAATCATATAAATGGTGTACATATGTTATATATAATAATATATCGCAAGCCGGGTGTGGTGGCACACACTTGTAATCCCAGTACTTGGGAGGCTGAGACAGGATGATCCAGGTTCAGGGCCAGCATCAGATAATTAGTGAAGCCCTCCACAACTTAGTGAGACCCTGTTTCAAAAAAATAAAGAATAAAAAACAGGACTGGGGATGTAGCTTGGAGGTAGAATGCCCCTAGATTCAATCTCCAGTACTACAAAAAAAGAAAAAAAATCACATATATGATTAGTAAATCTTATATATAATATTAAATTACATTTATATGTGTGTATTTGTTCTACTTCTTTGGAGAACTCATACTAATATACTAATATACAAAGTAAGTACCTTACTAAATTTAATAGCATTAGGTGGAACTTATATCCAAATATAGATCTGACTAAGCCCAAACTCACAAACATTACTCAGTACTGCATTGCATTGCTACTGTTATTTATTCAATAAGGTATCTCTAGTCATTGTGTTCAGGGACTTTCAGAATAAATCAGAGTTTCTTCATTCATTATGTTTATTCTAATATTCTAAAATATTTGTGCTTTTCTCCATTTCCTCATAAATTAATTCAGACTCTCATTATGTTCTAACAACTTTCTACCCAGTCTTGTGTATGCAAACATTTCTCTTCATCTTCAACATTTTTACAATATTCTATATGTAAGGTGATCGATCATTCATTCAATGATTATTTGAGTGTCCTTTATGAGTGTATTTTAGATAGTGGGTGCCACAGCTCCTTACTAGCTGGATCTTGAGCAAGTCTTGGTCTGCTGGCCTCCTACAAGGCAGACAATTCCAAAAGAAAGAATGTGTGGCATATCCCACTTAGCATTATTATATTCTGGAAATTTGGGGTGCTTTGAGTTTTGCTTTTACATTAATTATAAAGGAAAATTTCTTAGAAACATGTGGCCTGACAGATACTGATCTCTTAGCTGAAAAAGCAGTGCCTCGAGACAACCCAATTCATTAACCTCTTACAAGCATTAGTCAAGAAACAGGCTTTGCAAGTTTATCTAAATAGTTACTACAAATAGTCTTTTGCCCACTCCCACCTGGTCTCCCTGGAATTTTACAGGATACATTATCCCTCTAGCTACCTGAGATAAGATAAGAACACTGCTTAAAGAGGCTAAACAAATTGTAAAGATTTAAACTAATGGAAAAGAATTTTTAAATATGTGTTGTAACCTTGACTTGTTGAGGATGACCTTTGGAGGAACAAGTCTGTGGAAATTCCTGTTCTATATGCCTCATTGCAAAAAAAATAGTATAAAACAGCGACTACCAAACAATAAAACAGATACGCTTCTTCACTGCTTTTGGTGTGAGCATATTCTCATGACCTTGTCTCAATCCACACCTGTCAAAGGTCCCCACCCCTACCCCACTGCCTCGAGGGCTGGACCCCCCGCAAGTGGGCATACAATAGTAGTAGAGATAAATATAGTATGTTCACTCATGGAAATCACATTCCATGAGAATATAAACAATTAAAAAACTAATAATAATCAAAGTGATTCATAAAAACTAGCAAGAAAATGAAACTGTACTATAAAATAGAGATATACAGGAAGTGACATTTCATCTGAGATTCAAGTGATAATTAATTAAGCGCACATATTTTTGATGCAAATTTTCAATGTTAAATAAAAATGGAAAAAGAATGAGGTTGAAATCTTGTGAACAAATAGAGGAGTAGTACTAGCTGATATAATAGAGACCCAAAAAGTGATGCATTCTTACCTTTTCTTCTCTTGAGCAATTCACGGTGTGATTTTTGCACATATATCATTATTATTATTATTATTATTATTATTGAAATTAGGGTTGTGGTTAGATTGCTGGAGAAATTCTAAGAAGTTTTTATGTATTTTTGAAGTCATCCATTTTTGCAGTTGTCAGGAAAATTATATTCTACCTTCTGAACTTTATATATTCCCAAATAAAGATGACTTTTGTTCCTTTTTGCAGCAAAGAAAATTCTAGAGTAAAACTCAACAAGAAGTCACTATTGTTCCTTAAAAAGAAATAATTTCTTTAATAGTTTACTTTTTAAATGAAAATTTTTTGACCAAAATTATTTGATGTTATAAAAAGTCAACTTTCTGTTCTGATTTCTGTCAGTTCTGATTTAGTCTCTATGTTTTAGTTATGATTTTATTGACTATAGTAATGCTTTGTTACAATATACTTCAAGCATTACAATCACAAAATGACTTTTGGCAATCACAGCTTAGACAAATGATAGATTCATGCCTTAAAAAAATCAACAAAAAATAACTCTTGTTTTAAGATTGGTCTTGATGTGCACTTAATTTTAACTGCAATATTCTCATTAAAGTAATAATATTTGGACAGATAACTCATTTTGACCTTATGTCTTCGTATATTGCTATGTCATATATGTGACTACCTATATCAATAACAATAATTTCTTGCATACGTGTGTTTATACATAATAACTACTTAATGCTAGTGACAACTGTCTTTCACCTTCTAATTATTTTTATTTTTGTTATTAGTATTACTATTACTACTATTATGTCTAAGTGAAGATAATAATACACATCAGAATTTTTGATTCTTAACTATGTACATTATCATTCCCTTATGGATCATTGGTGCAAAAGAGGCACCTTTATTAACATTATTAGAAAATGAAATATTTTTGATGAATTACTCTATTATGTATTTTTAAAGGTTAGTCACCAAAATAAACTATTTTTGCTGAAGTAATTTCAATGCACTACTGTTAATAGGGCTAAAAATAATATGCATTCTCATTCTGTGCATGCTGAGATAACAAGAAAATTCATTCACAGAAAAATAGTGTACTTGGTTCAACTACATGCATGATTATGCTTCATTCATTCCCATGGTGAATCCCTGTTGTTAAGGAGCAAATTATGACATACCATTAACATTACCCCCTGAGAGAGAAAGAGATTTAGTTTCTACATATAGTACCCATTAGATGTTTTGGATGTGGTTATTAACTATGATATATTTCATAATATCACACTATCAGAAAGCACAACTATATGTTTCCTCTCTACAGTAAGTACTTTTTATGAGATTATGAAACACTTTTTATCTTTTAAAGAGTAAACATTTTAACATGCATATACAGATATTGATTTCAGCAGTATATTTTTCTGTTAGAAGCAACACCTAATATTGAGAAAGACAAGGAAATTAGGGGAGGTTTCTAGGAAAATACTTCCCTTTAATCACTGTGAAAGTTATGAATTTCAGACAGACTTTTGAAAAGATATTAAAAATAATATAGATATCCTGAATAAAATGACTTTATCAGCATACTAATATTCAATAATGCCTTCTATATTGTCTAAGAGTTCATTGCTTTTTACTACCACCGGTATGGTATTAAGACAAAAGAACATGACATGGATTGATATCTTCCCAACTATCTCTATTTATGTATAAATATAAATATTTTCTAGTTGAACTCTGCTTCCTGATATAGATGTTTATATTTTCTCAAAAGTGTTTTGATAAACTGGAGTTTCAAAATGATAGTATTATAATTATCATTCACTGAAAACTTATTTTGATATTGTAGTATTTTTAGCTTACTCAGACCTTTCACTTCTAAAATTCACTAAGTCTGAATGTTATGATAGAGAAAGGTGTTATCTTTTCATGAAAAATCATGAAATTAAAGTTTGAGTAAAGGTGATTGAATAGTTTTTCTAATCAATTTATTTGGTTTGATACCTTAAATATTAATGCACTTAATGACATTTACATGAGGAAAGTTTAGATCTATATAGTTTTTAGAAAATACAATTTTACTACTCACTCAACTATGGCTTTCTTTCACATCAATGCTTGAAATAATGGTTAATGTTGCCTTACTTAGTTTGGGCTATGATGTGTGCTTATGAATTCTATTGTATATTACTTTTGTGTGCTTAAATGGGACAACGAAAACTAGGTTTGGATAGGTGTTTTGCCTTGATCCTTTTTCTGTAACTCAACACAATTCATTTTTTGTTTTAAATATTCATACAGTGAAGTATCTTTTGTGTATCATATGGATTATGATATGTAAAAATCTAGCGTTTTTTGTCCAATACCTTAACACTCTCATGACAGTCCTTGCTGAAAATCTCCTTGTTGGAATTCCAAGAAATTTTTCAGATCTGCATCATGGTCTGATAGCTCCCTTCTGCATCACTCCCTGAGAAAGCTTTTACATCTCTATCAGTTTTTTGCTTCCTAGAAAACAAACACCATTACAGTTAGTACCACAAATGGTCCAAAAAATAAGTGGAAACATTGATGTTTGTGGATATCCTAACTTATGACTATATTGGCAATGATCATTTTGTTTGATAGTATGGATATAGACAGCCACCAGTAGAATGTGGTAATATAATTGCTAAAACTTCACTACTTATAGATATCCTTGATAAGGCAGTAAAAATTAATAGTTTTTTCTAAATCTTGACCATTGAATACACATGTTTTTTATCCTCTCTATATAGAATATATTCTTCATACTAAAGAATGGAACTCTTCTTTTTTGGAAAATAAACATTTTATACTTTTATTGGTGCATTGCAATTATACATCATATATTCAAAGTCATTCAAGGAAATATGCACACAAATCTTAGTGTGTTTTTCTTCAGATCCCACTCTGCTTCCCAGCGCTCCCCATACATAACAGTATGCCCTTCATACGTGGGCATAGCATAACTTGAACTGTTTCTTTCATTAGTTTTTCCTTTTTCCTCTCCCTATCCCTTCCACTATTCTACTGGTCCCTCTCCTCAATTATCTAAAGTCCCTGTTGTTTCCTACTTTTCTCTCTAGCTTCCACATATAAAAGAAATCATTTGACCCTTAACTTTCTGAGACTGGCTGATCTCACTTAGCCTAATATTCTCTAGTTCCATCCATTTTCCTGTAAGAGACCTAACTTTGTTGTTCTTTATGGCTGAGTACAATTCCATTGTGTACATGTACCATTTTTAATTATCCACTCATCTGTTGTAAGTTTTTAAAAGAAAGATTTGTTTATGTTAACATCTTAGAAGTTAATATAATTATTTTCAATAAATAAATATTTTCAATTTCTCTATCAATTTCTAACATGTTAAACTCGGATATATGTAATTTAGATAAACAAAAATTACTTGTAGTCCTCAATTCATAAGGGGATCATGAGACAAACATGCCTGAGAACTACTAAACAAACCATCTTATCTTCCCTAGACATAATTTTTAGGTCATATAGTAAAAATATATTCCTAGGAAAATATATAATATTAAAAACAGAATACTTGTTTACAAAACAAATCTTCCAGAAAATATACTAATTATAGTTTTGAAGTCCATCTGGTAATAGGATAAGAAAATTTGGTCAATATGTACAAATTGTTGAATTGCACTTAGTTGTATGTTTTGAAAATTTGAGTTAATTAGAATCTCTATAAGGCATTTTAACATTTAACGAACATTCTTTCCTTCTTTCAGCAAAATGGCAAAGTAGGAGATCATAGCTTTCCTTCCTCCTACAAAGAACAACAATTTGGCAGCTTTCCATGCATGAAAATAAATCTAGAAGAGCTCAAAAGCCTGATGAAACTATAGCAATACAGTAGGAGGAAGAAACACATACAAAAGTCAGAGAAACCATTTCATTTTGCCTACATCACCCCATTCCCCAGGCTAGCCTGTTCAGCATAGAGAAGTAATACATTGACTCATGAGCCCTGTGCAGGGAAAAGTAGAGCAAGGAGAGTAACCAGGTTCTCCAGCCCTCTGAAGCACTGCCCAAAAGATCCACTTTAGTTTTGCTCCATCCAAATTTCTATGGAGACCTGTAATCAGAGGGGAAAAAGAGAGATGGCAATCATCTGTAACAGTCTTAGGGCAGGAGGTATCATAGTCCTCAGTGTCCTGCTCTGTAAAAGTCTCTAGAAGACTTCTCTGCTGAAGATCTCAAACATTATTTGAGACCCCATGCACCCACCATAGATTTCACCACTGATTCTACAAAACCCCAGAAGGTTCATTCGAAAAGCACCCAGTAACATTCCATAGAGGACCCTACATCTTTCACCACTGAAGAAAGCAACTGCCAGTACAGCCACAGCAAACTTTCTGCAGCTTTTAGCAGTAGAAGTTCCAATTTTTCTCCTTCACAGTCTCCAGATGCCTAAGTCATCACCACCTCCTCTCCACACTCTACTTCTAGACCTTTCCCGTCATAACATGTATGCATACAAATAGCCCCAGGCCCATGAAACAGGCTTTGGTTTTTACAGACTCATATGCCAGTTTTTGGTGCTGACCCATATGCCCAGTATAGTGCATACTACCAGTCCAAGACCCTGCAGCTGTGTCTAAAGTTATATTCCCACCCTATCACCAAGCTTATACCCAGAGCCAGACCTTACAGCTGTATGACTGAGCATATCTCAGCTCTGCATTCTAGCTACCCACTCACAAGCAACCAGCTGTACCCCTCTCACCAGCCAACAGATGGCCTGCCCATGCACTCTACCAGCCCCCATGTCCACGTGTATACTCACAATCAGTACCCGCCTCTGATTCAAACTTCACCACCATAGGGGACTCTGCAGCTGGCCTCTTCCGCAACATATGTACTTGCAGCCAGACACTGTAGCTAAGCATGAACACCCAAATGGCTCTGGCCCCCACTATTTATTGTCTTATCCCCTTGCTATTGGACCCTAAGGTGGCACTGAGGACCTCAACATTGCTCACAGAAATTATAGGCCTTCCACAGCTTCCAAGAGCAATGCAGTTGTTGACATCACAGACCCAATCTGCTTCTATTGATGACACAACACACCTTCCCCATACTTGGAGCCAACACGTGACCATATACTTGGTGGCTTGAGATTCTAGACTGGTGTTAGTGTGTCACAATATGCTTTATCCCACCACCCCTTCCATAAGTGAGGGTCTTTCCTTACCAAAGTGGGTTCACCATAAATTTTGGAAGAGATGGCTATTTTTAATTAATGTTTTCCTTTTATTGGTGCCTGTGATTATACGTCATAGAGAGGTTCAAAGTGATACAAGTATACACGCACTTTCTTATCTCTTTTTCCAAAACCTTTTCAAGACTACAAGGAGTAAATTTGAAGGGGAATCTTTATAAATGAGGTAATCACTTTCTAAGCCAAAGACTAAAAACTGAAATATAGACAGAATTGTTAGGACTAGTATTAAATTAGGCTAACTAATTAAATTTGTCATTATTCTTAGATTTGTTAGTATATATGTGGGCTAATTTAATTCTTAATGAATTAAAATTTGGAAATTCCCATTCTGCACCCAATTTATGTATCCATATTTGATAAGGGCACATGAAATTAATGTTACATACTAATGGTAGATTTCCTATTTTCTCACATATCTAACTAAAATATAGACTCTCATCTGATTCAGTCTGATTTTTAAAGGTTTTAAAGCATTATTTGTCTTTAAAGGATTCAAAAAGATCATATTTTGAGTACTAGACATAGAAGCCCAGCACTTGGGAGACTAAGACGAGCTTTGTAGGTTTGTATTTCATCAACTTAGCAAGATCTTCAGCAACTCAGTGAGACTCTATTTCAAAATAAATAAAATAGGTGTACCTCAGAGGAAGAATGGTACCTCTGAGTTTATTCCCCAATACTCTACACACAAAAAAACATATTTTGAAAACAATTGACTTGGGGCTGAGATCACAAAATGATACTAGTAGTCATCTCACCTCCAAAAGTGCGCATATATGTTTTTATCACATTGAAACTCACTCTGATGTCTAATTGCCGTGCACTAATAAAATAGTTTATAAATAAATAAATACACAAAAATAAAAATAAATTTTAAAAAAGAAAATTGAAAGACAAGCAACTAAGTTTAAATAGTTCTTTATTGTGTATTTATTTAGAAATTTTCTTAAGCTATGAAAATATTGCAAGCAGATTTTGCCACTTGTTCAATATTTCAATTAGATACAAAAACAACCCAACCAAAGTCACAGTTCAAGTGTTAAATCAATTATCCTTTCTGTTGCACAACTTACAATTAACACACAGCTATTAATTGAATTCAGAGAAAAATATAATTTAAAAAAGTTTAATAACCAAATATTGTTCTGCTGAAAGAATATTTACCTGAACTCATTGTCTGTCTTTTAGAGTTTTATAACCAGTAAGATTATATAGGAAAAATATCACTTCGGAAAAAGTAAACAATCAAAACTTGCCAATGGAAAATCTGGTGTAGTAACTAGGAAAGCATGCCAGACATTAATGGTTGTATCAATGATCACTCTTACTTGAAATCAGTTTATAAAAAGTTATAATAATTGATTATATGCACCAGTAATTAAGCATATGCACTCAACAATGGACAGTTTATGCAAAAAGAAGTAAGGCAAAAAATCACACACACACACATAGAAGTAAGAAGATAAAAAGAACATGATAATGGATTTTTCCTTATTCTTTAGACTTGGACTTATATAGATTACTAATCCAAAGGCAAATGTTCATTGAATGTTTTTGGTGCTCTCCCTAGCTTCTTCCTTCATATATCCATTATCTACAGACAAAATTCAGATAGTTCTCTTGAGCATTGCACTTGATAACCACCTGAATATTTTAAGTAGCAGAAGACTTCAAAACAATAGCCTATGATTCCTCAACAGCCTTAAAGACCATTTATGAAACACACACAGAACACTACTACAAATAATGTTAATTTTAGAATATGGATATCTGAACATGGTCCTTTTTTGTGGTACTGGAGATTGAACCCAGAGGCATTCTACCTTTGAGTTATACCCCCAGCCCGATTTTTATTTCTTATTTGAAAACAGGCTTCGCTAGGTTGATGAGAGTCTCACTACTTGCTGCTGAGGCTGTCCTTGAACCTGTGATACTCGTCTCAGCCTCCCAAATATTGGGATTACAGGCGTTTGCCACCATGCACTGCTTGAACATGGTGCTTTAAATGGATATCTATGAGTATCTGAATGTGATGCTTTCAGATGAATTTTCCTTATTACTTTTATAATGGACAAATATATAGAATATACAAGAAATTGACTATGTCTTTTAGGCAGCTTGTCAAAAATTTACTTCTATAAGTATTTAATTGCACATTTCCTTTTAGTATATTGTTTCAGATTTTCAGTGGTTATATTTGTGTAGTAAAAATATGTATTCTGATTAGCTACTGCTGGAAACGATGGAAACGATTTTAAAGCTTTTTTTTTTTTTTCTTCTTTTGGTACTGGGGATTGAACTCAGGGGCATTCTACCTCCAAGCTACACCCCCAGCCCTATTTTTTATTCTTTATTTTGAAACAGGGTCTCACTAAGTTGCGGAGTGCCTCACTAGGTAGCTGAGGCTGGCTGCAAACCCAGATCCTCCCATCTCAGCCTCCCAAATGCTGGGATTACAAGCATGCCACCACTCCCGGCTTAAAGCTATTCTTAAAAGAGCTAGTTCGTGTGTATGTATGTCACTGTCAACATGATTTAGATTATGATGTGAGCCTCACAAATAAAGGTATATTTTAAAAAAGAACTAATACAAGTATTCTAAAACAATGATTGCTGTAAGAAAAAAGTCAAATGATTAAATTTTCTGTGATTAGATTATATGAATATTATTTTCCTTTTTCTTTAATTTCTCACAACAATCTGTTTGGATGTAATAATTAAACGGGAATACAGTAGGCACAATCTAGATAATTTTGATCTTGCAAAAGAAATAATTTGAGGCTATCTACTTTTGAAAACCGGGTAATGGATCTTTATACACCTATCACTTTCATCATACTTTACTTTTCTATGTTCTCATCTGAAGCTGACATAGGGTAAAAAGATATAACCAATAAAGGGTAGCCTTTGTGGCCTTCTCTAACAGATGAGTCAAGTGTTTCATGAATGTCTACTATTGGAACAATTTGTGTCATCTTTCTATTGAATAGAATCTTTTTTCCACTGGTACTTTTGATGATTATTCAGTACTTTTTACTCACAGCATAGGAGATATATTAAACTTATAAATGGAATTCATTCCTAAGTTTTAGTGCAAATGGAATTCAAAATGTAAAGCTTATAATGGCAGAAAGCTATCAGGCATGCTTAAATTGAAAGGGGAAGCAATACAAATATCCAGTGAATGAAACAACATTTAAATGAACAATTCTCAACCACTTTCTCATCATGCTGTGGGTTACATTCATATCTACAACATACAAAGATGTCTCCTTAAAAAATATGTTTCTGTTATTATATGTAACACACATATTAATTAGAACACTGGACTAGAAGGAAGAAGAGGTCCTGGGTTTGAATTTTATCTTTGCCAATTTTAAGTTGTCTCTTTAATCACTTCATACTTCTATGTTGTCATGTACTAAATAAGTCATAGGAATTACTTTGAGACTCAAAAGTTATATGAAAACTATAAATTATAGAATTTTTTATTAATTAAAATAGTATTATAATAAAAATAAAGAAGTTTCAGGAGCTGGAAATAGCATACTTATGTATCTTTAACTTTTCATACTATTTAGTCTTCTATTTGAGAGTCAAAGGTCCTAGGAGGACAGACTCATTCACAGTATTCATTCATTCCGTCATCAAATGTTACAGAAAAGACAGATAGATTAAAACATGTCAGAGATTGGAAAGTAATAAGTGTTCAATGTTGTGTGCATGTATGTCACTATTACTCTGAAGTACATTACAAGTGTGAGATTACAGTGCACCAATAAAAGTATATAAAATAAGTGCACAAAATGAATGTTAAGAAATACTGAGACAGAAGTATATTTAAAGTTAAGGCAATATTATGAGTTTGGTTTTGATTATGTTGGGCTTAAATATTGCTTATGATATTCAATCTGATATGCAAAATAGTCAGTTGAATATAAAGGTCTAGAAATCATATTACAAACCTCTTTTAGAAATATAAATCTGGATCCGGGTCAGGTGGTTCATGCCTATAATCCCAGTACTTGGGAGGCTGAGACAAGAGGATCACAGATTTGAGGCCAGCTTTAACAACTTACTGAGACTGTGTTTCCAAATAAAAATAAAATAGGCCTAGGAGTGTATCTCAGAGGTGGAATGACCATGGGTTCAATCCTCAGTACCAAAAAAAAAAAAGAAAAAAGAAATATATATGTGAAAGTAATATGCATAGGAACTATGAATATGGGAAATGTTGCCTAGGAAGACCTTAACAGATAACAGAGAACCTGGGACCAAACTTTGGAAAAGTTTGACATTTGATAGCTAATTGGATAAGATGACTCAGCAAAGATGACAATAATTATTCAGAAGAGATTAAAAAAAAAAAAAAAAAAGAAGAACATGTCATCCTGGATTCCAGGAGAATGTTTTAAGAAGTAGACTTTAGTCAACAATATTAAATAATGCCAAAGATCAAATAAGATAGGGACTGAGTGGATGACATTGCCAATCACCAAAAAGAGAATAACAGAAGAAGACCAAATAAAACAAGTGTAAACATAGTTATAGGATACTGTTATTTTAATATATCTAATGAGAGATAAAGTGCTACAGGAATTCATAGGAGAAGAAAGTTATTTCTATATGGAGGAGTTAGGATTTGCTTTCTACCTTAAAGGATAGGTGATTGAATATGCAAATATACAAAAATAAACATGCTAAAAAGTAATAAAGTTGGAAAAAAAATCAAAGAATCCATGTGGAGAACAAATATTTCCATGAAGCTAGAACACAGACTGTGCAGAGTAGTTATGGAGGTTAAGCCTGGTTCTGGCCCTAGGGAGATTGAGTGATGGCTTGAATTAGGATAATGAAAGTAGAAAAGGAGAAGAGAACACTCATGCGAAGGTACTGAAGGAGAATGAACAAAATTTAATTCTTCATATAATTACTTACACATCAATAACATTGACAAATCATTGTAACAGGCACTGAAAATTCTTTCATTGGTTAAAAATGTGTAATGAGCTTAAGGCTATCTGAGAATCTGTGTGGTCATCCCTATGCATGTGTTAAACGCTTTTTTTATACTTTATTTCACTCCTGGTTCAAATTGCTAACCTGCTTTTCAAGCAATTTTCCACTTGGGTTGACTCAGGCCTGAGGTGGTCATTTTGCCCTGACCCCATTACATTGCTTTCGCATTCTCAAATCTTCCTCTGACCCTTACCTTTAATGAGAAAATCCCTCTGCCATATTGCCAGCATCAGCTACAATTAGTCACTGTCACATCTGTCATGACTCTGCTTTATTGCAATCCTGACGTACATGGCTCTTCTTAAAAGAGAAAAATGTGAGCCACGATTCTTTTAACTAAACCCTGAAAAAGATGAGATGAAAAACTATAATTTTGAATTTGGAGCTACTTTTGAATTTTCAGTCAAAGAAATATGATTTAATCTAAGAATAATAAGGAAAAGACAAGAAAATACATGGACATAAGAAACTTCAACAAACAGGATCCCGACATAATTAGATGTATTAATTGAAACAAGTGAAAGTTATTTTGTATAAAAATGAGAAAATTGTTTACAATACTATGTCGTTTCTTTTTTTTCTGTTTTGTTTCTTTCTTTTTTTAACTTTATTTTTTTAATGGGTGTATTGTATTCATAGATTTTTGTTAGGTACAAACTGATAAAGGCATACATCCACAAATCTCTCATTTAACCCTACCCCAATTCCTGCCCCACTTCCTCTCCCTCCCTCCTTCTCAAGTTCAGATTAGTCATTGACTTTGATAAGTTTGAGAAAATACATCTTGTGCATTAGGGTGCCCCCTCCCATCACCTTCAGTACTATGTCATTTCTAAAGCTTGACTAGACAACAACACACTGTCTATGCAATTTATTTAGAAAGCTAAAAATAAATGCCAATCAAAAGCTTATCTGAATTATTTTGTGAAAATTATTAGTTGGACTATGTATTTTCTCTAAACAAACTGACCACTGAACTTAGTGCTATGAAAACACTGCTTCAATCTGCTCAATTATCTTATAAGATAAACACATGACAAGTTTATTTCATGGTAATTAGTTGTGGATGTGTTTTTACAGAGATTTGATGTGTTCTTGATCAGTTGCCTAACTTGCCAAATGTGTCAAAGTAAATCAATAAAAGTAATCATCAGTTATATGCAAAGGACTATGAGGAGGAAAGAAAAATAAAAACAACGGTCACTACTGAGGAGGAGCTCATATTCTAAGTGAAGAGCCATCTACAACTAATAAATTTCACTAATACAAGGCACAGTGCTATGTGTCAGAAAAGAGGTATGAATAAAAGGGAGGGATTTAGAAAGGAAAATAATGTAGGATTAGAAGTTGGCCTTTAAGGATGGACATCATTTTTGTTACCATGAAAAGAACTAGTAGGGCCGGGCGTGGTGGCGCACGCTTGTAATCCCAGCATTCGGGAGGCTGAGACTGGAGGATCTGGGTTCGCGGCCAGCCTCAGCTACCTAGTGAGGTCCTCTGCAACTTAGTGAGACCCGGTTTCAAAATTAAGAATAAAAAATAGGGCTGGGGGTATAGCTCAGAGGTAGAATGCCCCTGAGTTCAATTCCCAGTACCACAAAAAAAAAAAAAAAGAAAGAAAGAAAGAAAAGAAAAGAACTAGTAGGTATCCCAGGCATAAGGAAGCAAGTCATACAAATAGGTAATTTCAATTCATTTTGGGAAATAGGTTTTGGAGTATCTAAAAACTGAATATTTTAAGTGGAATAGGAGATAAGTCAGAAAAAGTATTATTAATTCTTACTATCATATTTACTATAGAATTTTCTTAACAAATTACATCTTATGACAATTAGAGGATGCTGATGTGCCAAGGCCAGACCTTTCTCCAGGCCAATAATGCAGTGAAGAAATATAATAGGGGATTTCATAACTGAGGACAGCAAATGATTTCCCTTTGTCTTGTAGGTATACCCCTGAGGGCTACTATGGCCTCTCCCCAAGTCTATCAGTATAAAATTCAGATAGCTGAAAACTTCCTCACTCCACTTCCTCAGTCCACATGAAAAGCTAAACGTAGGGTATGCCTCTGGATAGAACTTAGGGTACACTGGGGAACTGCTTCTTGTCATTTTTATTTTTAATATATCTTTTTCACTTATTTTTATCTGGTTTGGTGGTAAAGTGCAGTGAAAGTAAGCCAAGATAAAAGTAGTTGAGCCATTATTCTTTTCATTCTTCCAAGCTACACCATTTTTTTGAATGGGCTAATTTAGCTCAAGTGCTAATCATTACTGTTGGTTCAGGTCAGCTAAGAATATCAAAAAGGAATTGAACAACAGAAAGTGGTGTTGCGTGCCTATAATCTCAGTACTTGGAAGGCTGAGACAGGAGGATTGCAGGTTTGAAGCCAGTCTCAACAATTTAGCGAGGCTCTCAGACCCTGTTCCCAAATAAAAAATAAAATAGGGCTGGGAGTGTAGATCAGAGGCAGAATGTCCCTAGGTTCAATCTCTCTACTACTACTACTACTACTAATAATAATAATAATAATAATAATAATAATAAAGAATTGACTGATTTCAAAGGCTAGTGCAGGACATTCTTTAATCGTAAAAAAGTACTTCAGAGTAATCTATGGCCATATTACAACATGTCTACAATCTTTATCCCTCCTCCTAGTAAGAGACAGAATTTGTGCTCACTCCTTTTATATCTTTAAATTTGGATTTTAATTATGGATTCACAATTAGAATGCAGTAGAAATTATTCTCCATGGCTTCCAAGCCTATGCAATATAATCCATTTTTTTGTTTTACTAGTAGACCTGTATTTGGAAGTCTGAGCTGTCATTGAAGAAGTCTGCCTGCCTTGCAGCCTCCATGCTATGAGGAAGCACAAGCTATTTGGAGAGTTTATGTAGATGCTCTAGTCACCACTCCCAGTTGAGTTCCCAGCCAGCATCAACTGCTAGCAATGTGAATAGTCTATTTCCAATATCGAGGTGAGTCAAGCCTTGGAAAGACAACTTCATATTGACATCTACCTCGACATCAGGATAAACCCCACAGGAAAATTACCTAGACATGTCCTTGACAAATTTCTGATGCATGAAATCACAAGCAAAAGAAAATGGTAGGTGTAAGCTGCTTAAGTTTTTGCATAATATGTTAAGTAGCAATAATAATCAGAAATCAAACTAAATAAATCAATTGATAGGAGGTATGTTTTTGTGACTTTTAGTGCCACTCTCTCCAGGGCCATATGAGCAGAACAATGATAATAGAAAGAAAGATGCCTTAAAAGAGAAAGAGATCTTGAATTCTCCCTTTTCTATTGGCTGGATGAATTATCCCTATAGTAGTTCGACCAAGTCTCAGTCGAAATTGTATCCCAGGACATAGGATTCATGAGCAATTAAACTGATAGAAAATTTGAGTATCACATTCACTTATGTCTGGACTAATCCAGTCATGTGTTAACAATGACTATTTATTATCTTTAATGCTCCCACAGGCACTTTGTAAAATCAAAGATAGAGTTTGAGATGCCTTTTTCTTCAAGGAGCTTAACATTTTCTCAGCACTGCTTTTCTTGATGTTTGATTCAATCAGCTCTTTTGAAATATGTGACTCAACTGAAATTCCACAAATACAATTTACTTTAATGCCCAAGCTTCTGCCTGTCACTGACCTCATAGTATCTCACTCATTCTACTTCAAACTCACCTCTTTGCTATTCCTCAAATAAGCCAAGTATTCCATTTTTTCATTAGCTAAATCCCCTAGTACATCACAAGAACTTCTTTTTCTAAGCTGCCTTTCTATTTTATCAGTAACACATTATGTGTTAGTTATTTGATTGTGTATGTCCTAATCAAAATAATACCACTTATGAAAATTGTATTTGTATCTTCATCCCATGGCCAAGGAATATGCCCACAAAATTTATAATAATTATTTCCGGAACAGAGTTAGATCTTTATTTACTTTTCTTTCCTTCCTTCCTTCCTTCCTTCCTTCCTTCCTTCCTTCCTTCCTTCCTTCCTTCCTTCCTTCCTTCCTTCCTTCCCACTAGGAATTGAACCCATGGGCATTTTACCTCTAAGCTACACCCCTAGCTCTTTTAATTTTTTAAACAGATTCTTGCTAATTAGTTGATGGTATCACTAAATTGCTGATGATCCCATGAACCTGTGATCCCATGTCTCAGCCCCTATTTGAGGATATACACAATCACATTTAAATAGTAATAAATGCTTAGGAGACTGTGTGGTGGTATATTGAGGGAAAGGAGGCAGTAGTCAGAAAGGAATCTCTGAGATAGATGGTATTTGAGCAATGATAAAATGATAACAGCCATCCATGCTAAGATTTGAAGTAAGAACATTCTAATTAGAAGGAAAAGGAACTCCTAAGTCTCTAAGCTAGGAAGAGATTGGTGTTTTTGATGCATGCCAAAAAGCTAGCATGACTAGATCAATGCATGTAAGGGGAAGGACATAGTTGCCAAATTTTAAGTGATGCATTTAGCAGAAAAAGGAAGCAATGTAATCCATGTTTTCCAATAGTCACTGCATTTTTTTTGAAAAATGGCTTGAATTTGTATGAGAGTGAAACTGGAAATCATTTTGGTTGCTATTTACTGTTTATTGTACTGGTCCAGGCTAAAGATAGTACTTTATATGGATGCTAAACAAACAGGTAAATGAAAAATGAATATGTAATTAAACAAATTGAAGACTAAGAAGGAATGGACAAGCTAGGTGTGGTGGTGCACACACATCAGTAATTCCAGTACTTGGAAGGCTGAGACAGGAGTATCGCATGTTCGCAGCCATCCTCAGCAACTTAGTAAGGCCCTCTGCAATTTAGTGATACCCTGTTTCAAAAAAAATAGGGCTGGAGGTATATTTCAGAATTAGAACATTCTTAGGTTCAATCCCAGTTCCACCAAAAAATAATGAAGAAGAAGGAATGGACAATTAAAGTCAGAATACTATAGTGATGTGTGCATGTCCATGTTTATAGCAGCACAATTTACAATAATCAAATGATTGAACCAGTCTAAGTGTACATCAACAGATGAAAGGATCACAAAACTGTGCTATATACATGCAATGCAATTTTATTCAGCCATAAAGAAGAACAAAACTACGAGTTTTAGGAAAATGGATTTGACTAGAGAATACTATGCTATGTGAGAATACTCAGTCTTAGAAAATCAAAGGTCAAATGTTTTCTCTCATATGTGAAGGCTAGAGAAAACAGGAAACAAAAGGCCTTCAGATAAATGAAGACATAGACTAGTAGAATATTGGAAGAGAGTTGGTAGAGGGAGAGGGAGAAAGAAGAAAAAAAAAGAGAATTGATGAAGGAAACAGTTTAAATAAAGCTATGTCCACATATGAAGCTATCACTACCCATCTCACTAAAATATATTGGGGGAGTAGATAGCAGGATGGAATCTGGAGGGAAACACACTTAAATATATATGTTTTTATCACTTTGAAATTCACTATGATGTATAATTACAATGCACCAATAGGGTATAAGAAAAAAAGGAATGGACGAATGAGTGAATGAATCAATCAATAAATGAGAAAAAGTAAAAAGGGAAGGCAGGGAATAAAAGGAGAGACATGAATGATTAATTTACTGATAACCTGGTTGTTTTTAATGATATACAGTCTCTTTAGACTTGTTTGTCACTCAGTAATTCAAAAACAGGCTAAAATTCCAATCTCCTTCCACTGCGGCTTTAGTTGCTTTTTTAGTGAAACACTAACCATAATGAGTCTGCTGGAAGAAAAACAGTTTCATACACCCTACTTTGTAATTCACTGGCATTTTCCCTAAACAATTCTGTCTCTAAAAATTGTACTTGTTTCTCTAGAGTATGAAGCAATCCTAACACCACCATCATGATTAAAAAAAAAATCCTTATGCTATTTTAATGCTTGTTTTGTTTAAAATCACCTCAAGAAAAATGTTTTGAAATTACATCCATCCCCCAAAAAAAGAATAGAAAAAAGAGCTCCAGTATCCCATCTTGATGTGTAGCTCTTTTTTAATTCCTTCCATTACTGCCTGACTACAAAATTAAACTATCACCACACATTGTTGAATTCAGGAATTCTCTAACATTAGTATGTAATACAAAGTTTGCATAGAAAACCCGAATTCAATTGAAACCAAAGGGAATGTACACTGAATTGTACTATTTGCCTGTCTTAACAGTATTTGATAGAATTGGCATAGATTTCACTGTCACAGCAATTGTTTTTGGTTCATCAACCAGGACTATGTAAAGGGAACATGGTACCATTTGTGCCGCTGCCATGTCCAATGTCTCTAAGGTACACTTCATTTGGCAGGACACCTTCTGAAAACAGCATGCTGCTCATCATTGCTGCCAACCTAAGGAACCTAACTATGTCATTGAATACAAAGGGACTAGCTCATTTTCCTACCCCCATGAAATTGAATTAGTAACTATTTGTATTTTATAAAAGTGGGAATACATAGATATACTGAATATATACGTATGTATGTGTTTGATATACATATATATATACACATATATGTATACAGCAAATTTATGTATTTATGAAATAAATTTTGAAGTACTTATAATTTTATAAAACCTATTTTGAAAAATAAAAATATTAACTACAAATAAAGTGTTTCTCTATAGTGACATGGTAAAGAGAATCATAAATTGTGTGGATTAGGTAGGACTTAAAGGCCAGACATATCTGAGCATAAGTCGTACAAACAGTTTTGTTGTTTGAACTATGCCATGTGTTTTATTTAATCATTAAACAGATTTCATCAGAAATAAACATCCCAAAACTAAAAAAGGAACTTAATTATATATCAAATTGCTAACATAATCATACAGAGAAAAAATTACTTTAGTTGGTTTTTTGAGAGCAATATTCTGAAAATGCATCCTTAGTAGTATATATTCTGAAATTAAAAGGAAGACTGGAAATTGGATACTTCATTATTTTTAATTTCAGTGATATAGATAAGGTAAATTATATACTCTCTTGATTATTTTTAATTTTAGTTATATAGACATGGCAAATTGGATACTATTTTATATGTGATGTAGGATAAAGTAATAAGAAAATGTGTTGTTTTTAAAACATTCCCATAAATACTTTTATACTCCTCTCTTCAAGAAATAAATTTTAATTCCCTTTTCCATAGCAAAGGCTGAATTCAGTGATTTGCTTCTAATGAATAGAATGTGATAGATGAGACCATGTGTCACTTCTGAGCTTTGGTCTTCACAGTTATTGTGGCGTCTTCATTGTTCTCTCTCAGATTACTCTCTATGGAAATTCCATGTAGATTGTGGAGAGGTCAATTTCTTGGCAAGGAACCAAAGTCTCAGGCAATAGCCAGGTGAGAGTTTTATTTATTTATTTATTTATTTATTTATTTATTTATTTATTTATACTGAGATTTGAACCCAAGGACATTCTTCTTCTGAGCTACAACTTTTAATTTTTTTTTAAAATTTTGGAATAGGTTCTCACAAAGTTCCTGAGGATCTCACTAAATTACTGAGGCTATCCTCAAACCTATGATCCCCCTGCCTCAGTCTCTCAAGTACTAGGTTACAGGTGTGAACCACCAGGCTCAGCTGAGAGTGCCATCTTTGAGGTACATAATCTCGTCTCAGTCACGCCTTCAAATGAATGCATCCCTGGCCAACAAACTGACTGCGAACTCACAAGAGATTCTAAGATACACTCAGTGAGATGGTCCAAATTTTTGACCCACAGAAGATATGTGATATAAATATTTGTTCCTTAAAATATTGGTGAATTTTTTATGCAATAATAGGTAACTAATAAATTCAATAAGTAACATATGTATTTATACATATACACATACGTGTTAAGAGATGCTATGAGTTAAATGTTTCCCCTCCAAAGTTCATCTTGAAACATCTCCAAAGCAATAGTATTAAAAATTGGGGTATAACCAGGTGAGGTGTTGCACACCTGTAATCCCAATATTTGAGAGTCTGGGACAGGTGGATCTCAGTTTTGAGACCAGCCTCATAAACTTAGTGAGACCTTCAGCAACTTAGCAAGACCCTGGTTCAAAATAAATATAAAATGGGGCTGGGGTTATAGCTTGGAGGTAGAATGACCCTGGTCAATACCTGATACCAAAAAAAAAATGGGACACTTAGTAGGATGTAAGAGATACTATGTCTTAAGGACTTAACCAGCCAAGTCTTAATTAAGACATTATGAAGGAGACCTTACACAGTGCGTCCCTTTTGCCCTTATTTATTTATTTATTATTTATTTATTTTGCCATATAAGGAAATAGCATTCATGCTCACTGGAGTATATAGCAACAATCTATCATATTGGAAGCAGAGAACTATCCTCACCAGACACTGAATCTGCTGGGCCTTATTCTTGTCTTCCTAGACTCCAGAACCAAGTGAAATAAATTTTTGTTATTTAAATTTTACCCAGTCTCAAGTATTTTGATATAGCATCATATTAAGATAAGAGACAATATGTTTTTAGTAAATGAAGACAGGAGCCTCTAAGATTGAATTAAAATTAGCAACATAAACTCATTAATTTTAAAATAAAACTGCAAGATCAAACAATGATTGGACAGTGATATTCCACTAGCAGTGAATTCATCTAGCACCCAGAATATTTGTTTCTAAATAGCATTTCTAACTAAAGAGAAGAATGTTTGAAATCGATTTATTCCGCAGCCTAAAAAATGTTATGGTGGCAGTAAACAAGAAAATATTCAGACTAAAGGGTTCATGCTAAAAGGACAAAGGTGTTTCCTTGACAGGATTCTATCAAGTTATATTTCAGAAAACAGGAGCATCAGAAAGAATGATTATTATGATTTACTTTATAAGATTGAATTAAAATACTACTCTTAAATGATTATCAGAGAATAGTGTCCAAAATTGAAAATAACTGGTTTATCAATTTACTTATCTGAAATTGGGAGCAGGAAAAGTCATTCACTCTATTACTTCTTTTTAAAGTAATTTTCTTAGTGCATTGCAATTATTTATTATAGTGAGGTTTAATGTGATATAAAAATACAGATATACAGAGCCGGGCGTGGTGGCGCACGCTTGTAATCCCAGCATTCGGGAGGCTGAGACCAGAGGATCTGGGTTCGCGGCCAACCTCAGCTACCTAGTGAGGCACTCCGCAACTTAGTGAGACTCGGTTTCAAAATAAAGAATAAAAAATAGGGCTGGGGGTGTAGCTCGGAGGTAGAATGCCCCTGAGTTCAATCCCCAGTACCGCAAAAAAAAAAAAAAAAAAAAAATACAGATATACAGGTCTTGGTATGATTCACTCCACATTCCGCCTCAATCCTCCTCCTTCCTTCCCATATATGTTAGTGAAATTACAAATGATACCTTCATATATTGCCATAGTATTATTTGAACTATTTCCTTTTTCAATTCTCCTATTTCCTTCCCAAATTCCCTTCACCAATCCCCTTCCTCAATTCTAAAGGCCCCTGTCTTCATTTATCTGAAAACATTTTTGTTTCCTATGTTCTCTCTAGTTTGTTGCCATGACAGAAGCCATATAACTCTGAGACTGTATGATCTTACTTAGCATTATATTCTTTCATTTCATTCACTTTCCTGTAAAATGCATAATTTTATTCTTTATGACTGAATAGAATTCCACTGTGTGTATATACCACATTTTCTTTACCCATTCCCCTGTTGACAGACACCTAGATTGTGAGTTGTGCTGCTATAAACATGGACATGGATGTATCACTCTAGTATTCTAAATTTAATTATTTTGGAAAGTTACCAAGGAGTGGTATAGCTGGGTCATATGGTGATTCCATTCCTAGTCTTTTTAAGAACCCTCATACTGATCTCCATAGTGGTTGTACTAATTTACAATCCCACCCACAGTGTGTGAGAGTCCTATTTCTCCACATCCTCAGTAGCATTTGTTATTGTTTCTATTCTTTTTTTTAATTTTTATTTTTATTCATACATTGTAAGCATACATCTTTGTTAGGTACAAATTGATAACGATATATGAGCTCACAATTCTCATTTGACCCCTTCCCCGAATTTCCACCCCGCTCCCTTGCCCTCCTCCCTCTCAAGTTCAGTTTAGTGAGTAACCTTGATATACATTAGTGTGCCCCCTCCCCCTGTCCAACCCCTTCAGTTAACTCAACTTCTTTGCTTTCGAGGGTCTCTCATTTTTCATCTGGAGACCCTCCCATACCCCATCTTCTCCCTAGCATCCGCATATTAGGGAGAACCTATGCTTCTTGACTCTTTGTGACTGGCTAATCTCACTTAACAACATAATGTTTTCCACTTCCTTCCATTTCCCTGCAAATAACATGATTTTGTTCTTTTTTTTTTTTTGTAGTTATTTGTGCAATGTAGCATACATCTTTGTTAAACACAAGTTAACAACATATTTGCACACAATTCCAAAATTCTCATTTGACCCCTTCCCCAATTCCCACCCCATTCCCTCCCCCTCCCTCTCCCTCAGGTTCAGTTCAGTGAGTGACCTTGATATGATTGTGTAAGTACATCATGTGGTTAGGGTGTCCCTCTGCTCCGTGCATCTACTGGAATTAATTCAACTTCTTTGCTTATCGAGGATCTCTCCTTTTCCATCTGGAGACCCTTCTGTGCCCCATCTTCTCCCTAACATCCGCATATTAGGGAGAACCTATGCTTCTTTACTCTTTGTGACTGGCTAATCTCACTTAACATAATGTTTTCCAGTTGCATCCATTTCCCTGCAAAGAACATGATTTTGTTCTTCTTTATGGCTGAGTAAAATTCCATTGTGTACATATCCCATAGTTTTGTAATACATTCATCTGTCGATGGACATCTTGGCTGCTTCCATAGTTTGGCTATTGTGAATTGAGCCGCTATAAACATAGATACAATGTATCGGTCTGGTAGTTTGGTTTCCATTCTTTTGGGTATATACCCAGTAGTGGTATTGCTGGGTCATATGGTAGGCTCACTCCCATTCGACTGAGGGTCCTCCATACTGTTTTCCACAGTGGTTGCACAAGTTTGCAATCCCACCAACAATGTATTAGGGTTCCCACTTCTCCACACCCTCGCCAGCAGGTGTTGTTGTTCGTGTTTTTTATGATTGCCATTCTGACTGGAGTTAGGTGAAATCTCAGGGTAGTTTTGATTTGCATCTCCCTGATTGCCAATGATGTGGGACATTTCCTCATACATTTATTGGCCATTTGTATTTCTTCTTTTGTGAAGTGTCTATTTAGATCCTTTGCCCATTTTTTGATTGGGTTATTTGCTTTCTTAGTTGTGATTTTCTTGAGTTCTTTGTATATCCTAGATATTAGACCTCTATCTGAAGTGTAACTGGCAAACATTTTCTCCCACTCTGTAGGCTCTCTGTTGAGGTTCTTGATAGTTTCCTTTGCTGTGCAGAAGCTCTTCAGTTTAATGCAATCCCATGTATTGATCTTCCTTTGGGCTGCTTGTGCTTTTGGGGTCTTGTTGAGAAAGCTTTCACCTGTGCCTATGTGTTCAAGGGTTGGTCCTATGCCCTCTTCAAGTATCTGCAAGGTCTCTGGTCTGACTTGCAGGTCCTTGATCCACCTTGAGTTGACTCTTGTGCAGGGTGAGAAAGTGGGGTTTATTTCCAGTTTCCTGCATATGGTTAACCAGTTTTGCCAACACCATTTGTTAAAGAGGCTATCTTTTCTCCAGTGTATACTTTTGGCTCCTTTGTCAAAAATCAGTTGACTCTAAGCTCATGGGTTTGTTTCTGAGTCTTCTATTCTGCTCCATTGGTCTATGTGTCTGTTTTTGTGCCAATACCATGCTGTTTTTATTACTGTGGCTTTGTAGTAGAGTTTGAAGTCAGGTATTGTGATGTCTCCTACATGATTTTTATTGCTAAGAACTACTTTGGCTATCCTGGGCTTTTTGTTTTGATGATTGTCAGTCTAACTAGATTTAGATAAAATCTTAGTGTAGTTTTGATTCACATTTCCCTAATTGCTTAAAATGTAGAACATGTTTTCATATATTTATGGTTGATTGTATTTCTTCCTTTGAGCAACATCTATTCAGTGCACTTATCCATTTTTAACTGGGATTTTTTTTTGTAGTGTTAGTTGTTTTTTAGTTATTTGTGTGTTCTATATATTAGTCTTTTATCAGAGGAGTAACTGGAAAATAGTTTTTCCTGCTACTCTTTCTCCTTTTCTGTAAGCTGTCTCTTTAGACCCTTAATTGTTTCTCTTGCTGCAGAGATTTTTAATTTAATACCATCCCATTTAGTCTCAGTTTTGTTCCCTGTGCCTTTGGATTCTTGAGAAATTTCCTACCAGTGTCTGTATGTTGGAAAGTTGGTCCTATGCTTTCTTCTAGTAATTTCCAAGTTTCTGATTTAATTTCTAGATCTTTGATACATACATCTTAAGCTGACTTTTGTCCAGGGTAAGAGGTAGGGATCTAATTTTATTCTTCTGCAACTGAATATCCAATTTTCCTAGCAGCAGTTATTAAAAAGGGTGTTTTTTTTCTCCAGCATATGTTTAGGCATAATTGAGCAAGGCGTAGGCATTAAATAATATCATGAGACTGTTAATATCTTTATGCATGATGATGGTATTGTAAGTAGCTAGGGAAATGTCTTTGTTCTTAGGCAGTTAATGCTCAATTATTTGTAATTGAATAGTTGTGATATTTGTGACTTACTTTTAAATGACTGAGAAAAGCATGAATGTGGTATATATACATGTATTGTATACATAGGAAAATATTAAAAATTCTTATGGAATTATGGAAACCAGGTGGCAGATAAGCACATATTTATTATATAATTTTTTCAACTCTTTGGTCTGTTTGAAATTTTTAAAATATAATGTAAGAAAACCAAAAGATAATATAGTATTGCTAAATGCAATAGTATTTGTAACTGAAATTTATGCAAAGAGCTGCCCCCTCCCACAATAGTCTCACGCCCATCCCATTCTCTAGGAAAAACTCTAAAATATATATGGCTCGCACCAACCAAAGCTGAGAAATGAGAAATTTTTAGTAGGAAATAGGGCAAATGGATGTCACTAAACTAAGACTTATTATGAGAAGAGCCCTTCTCTCTCAACAAGTGAGGCCCTTTTTCATATTTTGTAAGAAGAATTTCTTTGGCTAAGTCTCCAGAGCTACCTTAATCCCTACCCTTGAAAAGTCTTGGTTGGTTACATTTACCTTGGATTCTCTGATATGTCCCCCAAAAATCTTTCCATTAAATTCCTGTTTGTTGGCTACTCTAGATAAAATTCACTTTTCTGTTTCTTGCCACCACCACAACTACTACTACTACTACTACTACTAATAATAATAATAATAATAAAAGTTAAAGTTAAATTAAAAAAGCAGAAGTTTCTACCAATTAAAAGTAGGTACATACCTTAGCTAGAGCACATTTTTTATGATTTACACTGCATGAAATAATGACATGAAAATTCATAACTTTGTGTCTGTTTCATTTTTGTCTTAGGCTCCAAAACTTGAGTTCCCCTGAAATACTTATCCTTTAGTTCATGTTAGTAAATTATTATACTTGTAAACAAAGTGCAGGTCTCAATTCAGCTTAAACAAATCTTCATGCATACACACAAAAATCTTTTCCTTCTTATAAAACATGAAAAAGGCCCCAATTTGTGCACTTGCTAATTATTTTTCTGTTATAGACATCAGCTTCAGTTTAATCTTTAGCAATAACATATGTTTCTATTTACATTTTGATGTCCTCCCATCTGTGTTATAGGTGTGACTGAAAAAATTAATGCCATACCAATAGTTCTTTGCATGCAGTATACATCCAAAACCAGTTCTTTAGAATTATGTCAGTGGTTATTTAAAAAGACTGTTTTGTTTTGCCTCAACTTCTAAAATTCTTGCTCATCCTGAATCCCTTATAAATAAAAGGACATTGCATTCTTTGAAGTTACAATCCAAATATGGTTCAGCGGTTCATTTTTTTCTCAGCAGCATACTGCTATGCTTTGCTCATCAGGAATATTTACATAGTACCCCAGTGGTATTTTAAAAAGAAGAAGAAAATAAGTCAGGCATTGTGGCATATGCTTCTAACTGCAGTACTTGGGAGTCTGAGACAGGAGGATCACAAGCTCGAGGCTAACCTCAGCAATTTAGCAAGATTCTGAACAGCTTAACAAGACAGTGTTTCAAAATAAAAAAAATTTTTAAAAAGACTGGAGGTGCAGCTTGGAGACAGAATGCCCAGAGTTCAACCCCCAATACAAAAAAGAAAGAAAGGAAGGGAGGGAGGGAAGGGAGGAATGAAGGAAAAGAGGAAGTGAGGAAGTGAGGAAGAGAGGAAGGAAGGAAGGAAGGAAGGAAGGAAGGAAGGAAGGAAGGAAGGAAGGAAGGAAGGAAGGAAGGAAGACAAAATCTTTGGAAACAAAAGAGACTTGGGTTCTGATCTCATCTTTGTTATTTATTATCTGAGTGTATTCAGAAAATTCACACCCGCTCTGTTGCTGTTTCCTTCTGTGTAAAATACTAAGAGTAATAAGTACTTAAGAGTTGCCAGGTTGTCATGAGGATTAACACAGTGTATGTAAAAACACTGACCCAGAGGTTATACATTTGTTGTTATACCTATAGTATTTCTCTGTTGTTATACCTCTGGAGTGGTACCGTTTGACTTACTTTCCAAGTCCAATACATATGAGGATAATAACATAATGACAGTGATTCAAAACAGCAATGATTTACATTTGGATTGGACATATTATCCACCCTAGACGGAAGGCTTATTATGATCTTGAGAACTGCATAGCTTGAAAAAACTTCTAAGTAATTCTGATATGCTTCCGCCTCTCCTCAGTTCTAACAAAATTGAAAGATACTAGCTATACACACAGTATCTCCTATATGTAAGGAGATTTGAAAATATACATATTTTGACTCATTTAATTCTCTCAAAAGTTCTATGAGGTGGGTGTACTTTGATTATTTCCGTTTTGCATATGACAAACATAAGACTCAGAGAAGTGACTAACGTATAGGCAAACAGCTTGAAAAGAGCCAAAATTTTAACCCAGGCAGCCTGGATCCAGAATCCATGGTGAATAGTATCTTATTAAATGAAACAATACATGTATAGATTCAATACTATTTATAATATGGTATTAAAAGTCAAGTTTTCTTTTTTGTATGCATTAGTATGAACTAATTTATAAGCCATCTGAATACAGGTTGATAATTGAAATCTGGTCTCTATCATAATACCTCCTTGGGCTTACAGTAGAGCAATGTGATAATACTGAAACCTATTACTTTTCCTATTTCTTTTGTTCCCTATTTATGTTTAGGGAGATATGAATAGAAAATAACAATCACTCTACCTCATTCTCTGAATTATGACCAGATTGTTTTAGTGCATATAACTTCAGCATTCACAAGCTTCTCTTGCACTTTTCACAACTATATAAATATTTTTGCAGAGAAGAAATTAGGACAAAATGATTTAAAAAAAAACCTTGAGCAAGAACCTTTTTCCTGACAACGGACATTTTTGGGCTTATACCTTTCATGGAGTACATGTAAAAAAGGCTTTGCTCCCGAGCTTGGAATGAGATAGGGATAGTAAATTCTCCTAAGGTTCTCATATCAGAATTCCTCTTCAGTTCTTTATGGGAAGGAAACCAACAAATGTAAAATGGATTTGTTCCCTGGGGGAGAGCAGGGAGGAATTTTTGGCCAGATTAGGTGGGGAGCTGTGGGACACAGATTGTTCATCATTTTTCAAAAAGACATTTCACTTACAGTCTAAGAAGTGTTAATGAAGCATTCACACTCTAACCAAGTGAAAAGGCAATAGAAAAACAGCTCTTTCAATCTCTCTTCAGACATGCTCAGCAGTAACACAGACTGCTTCTATGTGATCTTCACACTGGAGTAGTATTAAGAAATGAAACACAAAGTGCAACCTCAAAATAGGAAAGATATGGAAAAATAGGAAAAGATAAAAGCATACACACATGGACACACATACTTACTGTTTTATTGTTTTTAAAAATCTTGCCACTGGCGCCTTAATGAACACATCATGAAAGCAGAGTTTCTGGAAGATGTCCCCTTTGAGAAAGGCATTTTCTAGCATCTTTGCATAAATGAGTCTATAAATCAGAAGAAAACAATTAGAATCCAGGCATTTGCTTCTCTGTACACGGTTGTTGATAGAATTGTGTAAATGAACAGGAAGACCTATTTTAACTTGAGCAGGCAACTTTCAGTAGCTCATATAATCAGTTTCAAAGATTTCATATCACAGCATATGCCCCATGTCTGCATTTATTACAGGTATTTATGCTGTTTGTAAATTATTCATACAAACAGTTTCCAGTGACTAAGAGGCAGGGGAAATGAGACAAGCTGCCAAATATTATATTGGCTTGACAGAGATCATTTTATATCATTATCAGGCATTTCTTGAAATATGATGTTTAAGAATTACTCAAGTCAAACAGGACAAATCCTTTGACAAATTGAGGAGCTTATTCTTAGTTGTTATCTACTCCTCTGCTTACTCTATCTCTACTTCTTTAGTGGAAAGTTTTTCAGGACATTTATTTTGAGCTTTCTATGTATGTTAAGAAGATAGGGCAAGAAAATGAAGGATCTCTTCTATGTTGGAAAAGAGCATGAAGGTTCATGTATCTGAATCTTTCATTTTTCTGCCTTCATATTTTTTACCAAAAAGAGAGGCCCTAATGGTGGAAATTTCAGGCAGAACAATTAAGTACGGACAGAATGCTGGATACATATTCCATAGTTCAAGAAGTATGACCCTGTATATCCATCTCTGCAGGGGCTGCTTTATTACTGATTAAAATGTTATTGATATTGCACAAAGTGATCTAATTGACCATGTCATTCTCCTTATTCTCTTGTCAGAAAGTACCATGATGATTTTGTTGTCGTTTTCCTGGTAAAGTAAGCTTGAAAACAGAGGTTGAAAATTGCATTGTTGGATAGTCTTAATACCATTATTTTGTAAGTATTCTACAGTGACCTTATTACCTAGACTCCAATAAAGAAGTGTTTTAAAATAATGCATTGGTTTCAAGTTACATCGATTTGATGGAAACCCCACAGATAAAACCGTCTGCATTACTTAGAACGAATTTCTCTCTGGGGTGATTGCTGCAAAAGTATATAATGGAATCAATGTGATATGGGTCAGGTCAGCTCTCGGCCACATAGTGGAAGACTTCCTACTCACAGAATAAATATATTTCATACTAGCACTTAATGCACTGTGTAAAAGATTCATTTTAATCCTATATATATGCAGTTAGAGTGGGAAATGAACAGATCTTCATTTTACAATCTATAATGGACATTTGCTCTACAAACCTCAGATGGAAAAAATGTCTCATTTCTCTACTCTTTCCTAAATCAGACTATATCTGTCTCTGTGTGGCCACCTTGTCAGGGCAAGAATATGACCAATTTCAGTGTGAGTTTTCCCCTCCTCTTAGGCTAGAGTCCTACAGTGAAAGAAAATTCACAGAAGGTGCTGTGACCTTCACTCCATTTTGTCAGTCACCAAAAGGCTCTAAACTCTCTTGATTCCTTTTGAAAATCCATCATTTACCCATCTTCCATGTTTTGTTAGGGAGTAGAAACTTTGTCAGGTCCTCTAGGTAATGTCATCTGTGAGGTACTTGTCACAAATACTCTTTCTTAGTTTTGGTAAAACTACTGCCTCACTATTTACTATTTCAGAGCAGACCAATTAAGCAACCTTGATGTCAACACTAGCCTTTTTTCCTTCAACCTGCAATCAGAAGATGGATCTTGACAAGAGTGATGACATAGTCCCGTAATCCCAGTATTTGGGAGGCTGAGACAGAAGGATCACAGGTTTGAGGCCATCCTTAAAAACTTAGTGAGACTCTGTTTCAAAATAAAAACAAATAAATAAACTAGGACTAGAGGATGTAGTTGAGAGGCAAGATGCTCCTGGGTTCAATCCCCAGTATCACAAAATAAATGAATGAACAAATAAATAAATAAATACATAAATATATACAAAAATTGTTAAAAGATGGATCTTTCTTGATGCCCTAAATTTCTATTTTGGATCCTGAAATGCAAATGTACTTAAGGATCTCATGCATTCATGAGTCAAGATTCCAATAGACTCTCATAATTCTCATAATAGAAGAATTAAAATATTTCTCATTCTTTAAATTTTCTAGAAACAGAGAGAAAAATGGGAGAAATCAACAAATAACACTGAATTAAATGTTTGGTGCATGTACAGTCAAGTGATCAATATGGCCAAAGTAGTAGATTCTATCTCTGGCTGGGATAGTATCATTCTATCTCATAGCTACAGATTGAACTAACACTATAAATATTTTGCAAATTTGTGAAACTAGTAATGAGGATGAATGATTATAGATGATTCAGCACAAGGCCCTAATTTGTAAGAAGCAGGATGCAGTATTAAATGTATCTTCCTATTTTTATTACAACTTTAAGAGCAGAGTATGTGTTTCATAGACATTTGTTCAATTGAACCGAATTGATCATCATGGAATGAAAGTAGGCTGAACAACAGTCAATCTTATTTCCTTTATCTAAAATAAATGATAGTATAGAGTCAGAAGGATATTTTCACAATTAAATAAAAGACTGGTAACAAAATCTAAGTGAACAGGTAAAAAATATTCTGGATTAGTAAAACTTTTCTAAAACAAATCAGAACTACTCTTAACTCATTTCTCATGTCAAAACTCAAAGATAAATGGGAATAGAGTGTTTGGGAGATGCTGACTTAAACCATGGTATTTGAAACTGGAGGCTTGAAAGAAAATAGTTTACATTTGTGTTGGGAAGTGGAGGTAGAAGTGAACATGCACTTAGAGCTTCTCTCAAGCCCTTTATGATTTTAAGATGATACTCAATATTATGACTACAAATACTGTTAGAATAATTTTACCAGATATCAAAGACTTAGTTGCACAGTCAGAGTCAATGGTTTAATTTTGAATACCCTGGAAACAAAACTGAGTAACAACATCTCACTATTTGCCCTACTCAGCTCAGGCTACCATAAAGTACCATAGTCTTCTGTGTGTTTTAAACAGGAGGAATATATTTTTTCATAGTTTCGGAGATGCAAAATCCAAGACCAAGGTTGCAGGATGGTGATTTTCTAATGAGGGCCCTCTTCCTCACTTGCATGTCTTCAAGCTGTGTTTTAATAGAAAAGGGGTTGTCTGGTAAGTCTTTTCTTATGAGGGCATCAATCTTGTCATGAGTGTCCCATTTCCATTGGCCAAATTCCCTAAATATCATTATATATTGGAAGTTAGGACTTTGGTTTATGAATTAATGGGGGGTGGAGCAAAATACCATCAATAATGCCCTTTTCTGAGAGCTGACTTTTATATTACACTCTGGAGAGAGCACACCACAGGCCTTTGGCTGAGAAAAGGGAGACTGGTTAGGGCAAAAGAGAAAGGGAACAGAGTAAGGAGATTAGGGGAAGTAAAAAAAAACTACTCGTGTTGAATTTAAGTTAGATTTTTTTGTTGTCAAATGTTAGATGAAAGAAGTATGAGTAATATTTTTAGTTTCTCCATCTTTGCAAATAATCTAGTCCATATTTCATTAGAAAGTTCCAATATGACATTTTCAAAATAATACAGAATATGGATGTTTTCTATAATATTCCCAAATAGTCAACTGACAAAGTTATTTTGATTACACTATTGTTTTGTATTGAATTTATTATTTGCTTGTACCCCCTCTCTAGATTTTTGTCCTACTCATATGTGTGTCACACATAGGCAATAGAGTATTTATCAAACAGTATATATATTAAGAGTAAGCGTTAGCCGGGTGTGGTGGCACACACTTGTAATCCCAGCATTTGGGAGGCTGAGACTGGAGGATCCAAGTTCGCAGCCAGCCTCAGCTACCTAGTGAAGCATTCCGCAACTTAGTGAGACCCTGTTTCAAAATAAATAATAAAGAATAGGGCTGAGGATATAGCTTGGAGGTAGAATGCCCCTGAGTTCAATCCCTAGTACTGAAAAAAAAAAAAGAGTAAGCATTGAAATAAACAATAAAAAATAAAAATATATTGTATATTGTGACTATTAATTCCTGATGTTTTTTTCTCAGTAAGATAACAATTCTAATTTGGTTTTTATATAGCAAAATAGAATTTGCTCCCTACTCTTTTAATCTATTGTGATAATATTTTATTACTTCAAAAATATTTATCAAAATTATTTCAACACAAAAGGGTAGAGAGTAGCTAGTCGTGGTGGCTCATGCCTATAATACCATTACTTGGGAGGCTGAGAGAGGTAGATTGCAGATTTGAGACCAGTCTCAGCAACTTAGCAAGACTTTCAGCAACATAGGAAGACCATTTTTCAAGATAAAAAAAAATAAATAAAAAGAGCTGAGGGTGTATCTTGGAGGTAAAATACCCTTGGGTTCAATCCCAGCATCACACACACAAAATAATGAGACAGGGAAACATTATTTTTAATGATGAAATAGATTAATTTTACCTATGCTGTTGTTTTGCTTCTAATAAGTAAAAAACAAAGTATCATTTAATTGAGTAGTCTGTTAAAAACAATTCACATTGAAAGATATGATTTTTGTCATTCATCCTAACAGTATATATTTGTTAAAATATACTTTCATTGATGCATTGTAATTATATATCATAGTGAGGCTCAATATGGTACAAGCATACATGCACACAGCACTTAGTGTGATCCCCACTGGAGTTCACCCCTCTCCCCCGTCCTTTTCCCCTTTCCACCCACTTCCCCCAACTTCCTTACACTGTTCTAGTTACTGGTCTCTCTTCTCATTTATCTGAAGTCCCTTTGGTTTCCTATTTTCTCTCTCTGTTTTCCACATATGAGAGAAAACATACAGTGTATTACTCTAAGGAGACATACAATCATTCACAAAATTATGACACTAGGAGAAAGCATTGTGGATTCAGCTTTGGAACCAATTAAGAAATGTATTTTTAAAGAGAAATCAGTTTTACTTACAGAAGTTAAGGCTTTTGAGTTATAATAAGATCGGTGCCTCAAAACCTAGTATAAAATTGATCTTTAAAGAATAAAATTGGGAATAATAAAGAATAAACAAAATTCAGCGTTTTCCATGACACATTTACTTTTGCTAGTAAATTTATTTAATATGATATTTCAATGCATATATACATTATATAATGTTTAAATCAGTTTAACTAGGTCTATATCCTCAAACATAATTTCTTTATTGGAAAATTTTTCAAAATCCTTTGTTCTATCATTTTATATTGTTATTGTTGCATTGTAATCATACATCTTGAGTAGGTACAAGCTAGTAAAGGCATACATGCACACATCGCTCATTTAACCCTTCCCCAATTCCCACCCCATTCCCTCCCACACCCTCCTTCTCAAGTTCAGTTTAGTGATTGACTTTGATATGTTTGTGAAAGTACATCATGTGCATTACAGTGTCCTTCCCCACCTCCCATCACCTTCAGTTAAGTCTCCTTCTTTGCTCATCTAAGTTTCCTCTTCTTCATTTAGGGTCCCTTTTATGTATGACCCACTTTCTCCCTAACTTCCACATATTAGGGAGAGCATCTAATTTTTTATTTTCTGTGACTGTCTAATCTCACTTAACATATCATTTTGAAACATACAGTACATTATTGTTATCTATCATTTTTCTACTGTATAGTAGCACACCAGAAGTTTTTCTCCTGTCAGAAACATTTTAAGTGCCACAATTTTCATTAAGTTTTACTTATGCCACATATACTTGTTGATTATTTTTAAAGAGCTTTCTCCCAGCTGTGTTTTCTTCACAGAGTCTGTATTTAAACCTTTTTAAATCTGCTTTTAAAGTTGAGAGAAACCTTCGTAATTTTCTCAAATTTCCAATTTTGAATCATATCATTATGGGGTACTTCTATAGAAAATTGAATTATCAATGTTATGCAAAATATCTCTCCAAATCCAGAGAGATGTTTCAATATATACTTTTATTCTGAGTAAATCTCTATTTACATCATCTCTCTTGAAGCATACTCCCAAAATAAATCTCTTAGGGTTTCCTATTAGCACATGAAAATCAAATCATAATTAATATCTCTTAGATATTTTCAATGCCATTGTTATTTTTGTCCTGTTATAGAAATTAATTACTGAAGCAAATTCAGAGCTATGTGAGGTATGACTGCTACTTCATAAAAATTATATTAAAGAATAGGAGGAAGTCTAAGTAAGTTACTTTACAAAGTCACCAAGATAATGTGTTTAACTCAGAGCCAAAACAGAACAGTGGCTACAATAACAAGAAAAAGCAATTAACATATAGCCCCTACTACAATCTAGGCCTGTGGTTGGTCTTTTGTGCAAATTTTCTCATGCAATCTTTCTGACAACCCCTATTGTTATCCCTATTATACCATTAAGGAAGCAGAGACTCCATTAGTAATTCAAGCATGGTTAACACATTTTGTTGAACCAAGTCAATATAATTCAAAGATTTAGACTTTTCACTCCTCTGTCTCTGGTATTTTTCCCAAAGTCTAGTCCTGTATTCTTTTTCTATATCATTTAGTGATATTGTTGTTTTATGAGAAATAAATTACAAAAGTATTTGAAATCATGCTGTATTCTAACATTTTCATAGTATCCATTGTGAACTATCTCTATTACTCCAACTGAAATCTCAGACGTACATATGAATTACATGAAAATGAGAAACTAATAAACTTATAACACAATGATAATAATACACACAGCCATCATGACATACTTTCCATCAGGAATTGATTTAGGATTAAGGAAGACTTAATAATCAGGTAGAAATAATATTGGATTTGTGGTAAGGAAGGCCAGGAAAGACTGTACTCCTAGCACAAGGATCACTTTGAGTGGGGCCCTGGTTAATATTTGGTTTGAAAATTTTTTTTTTCATCACAAAATAAAAATGTAAACATCTTGATGATCTTTAAAGTCCCCTACAGTTCCAAATCATGTCTATGGTTGCATCTAATTCATGTTAAAAATTATTTAAAACTGACAGATAGCAAACTCTTTTTAAGTAATCAGAACACCTAGACTGTATATTTTCTTTTTCCTTCTGCCAATATATTTTCCTGAAAATACATCAATCTTTTCCTAGACTCAACTAGCATAAAATTTCGTATTTAGAAAGTAATGTTCAAGGTTTCTAGTGTCTGTCAGAGTACACAAAAAGGATGTAAAGGAAAACTAAATTATATGAAGTTCTTTCTGAAATAATATGAGAAAAACTTTCCGCTGTCTGACAGTAGAGTCAAAAAAGCTAATTAAATGGATCCAAATGTGTAAAAATTTGCTTCATTCTGGCCTAGCAGGAGAAAGTGAGGTTCATTGTGTTATTTCTTTTGCAATAATTGCTTTATCATTAACTTATTTTAAATCATAACTTCAAATGATTAGTCACTATCCAATTTTTACTAGAAGAATCACACTGCCATCTAGTGGTAGGATTGATGATGATGATGCTTGTGTTTAAATGGGCCGGTTATTGAACCTAAGATTTTTATAAATGGAAAATTCTCAAATGCAAAATAAAAGTTTCAAAGCAATTATGTCAGATAAATTGCATAGCATTTAACTGACATTGTATATCCAAGAGCATCAATTGTATTTCTCCATTTTTCTCTTTAGTTACCTAGAACACATTTAAAACAGATTCCTATACTCGTGTGTGTGTGTGTGTGTATGTGAGAGACAGAGAGAGAGAGAGAGAGAGAGAGAGAGAGAGAGAGAGAGAGAGAGAGAGAGAGAGAGAGAGAAAGAGAGAGAGAGAGACTGATGATAATTGTCACTCTCAAGTGGCTCAATCTCATTAGGTTGAGATCTCCTAGGAACAACCAGTGAACCTACCTAAAGATATTCTCTGATACCATTGAGAATGTTCCTTTAGGATGTTTGTTGCCATATGGAGCCCCACGATACAGATACAGTCCTCTAGGAATCATCTTTCTTTTGTGATCTCTAAAAAGACAAAGCAGGAACAATATGAGTTTAAGTCACCACATAATTTCCACATGTATGGTTACTCTTAGGGAGGAAGCATATTTCTGGCTTAGCATTAAGGCTGGGTTTTTTATTTTAAATTATAGAATGATATTAAACTATAGTGTAGTATACACAACCATCCAATCATAATCTCCAACATATAACCCTAAAACATATGGTTATGCCTGTGCCTGTGCAGCCTTTCTCTTCTCACTATATTTCCTTTTTCTGATTTCTTTTTTTTTATTTCTATGACTTCCACTATAGTGTTGAAGACTCTTAAATTGTTTACTGCTCCTGATCGTGAAATTTTGAAATTCATTTGTATAAATCATCAGTACTTTTCCATTTGGATAGCTCACATAACCCAAAATACACTTCTTTGTGGTTAGAAGCATTGCTTCAATTGTCATTCAACTCATATGAAGGTCACAGTTTCTCACTTGCCATCTAGATGATAATTTACATAATTCTTCTGAGGCTAATCTCCCCAGTGGGGAACATTTTATTATTTAATCATATACAGATGTTTTAGAAATAAAATAATTAGAGGAATGGGATTAGTACAGTGTTTTTCTTACAGTAAAGGTTTAGTAAACTACTATGTCTATTAAGATTATTATGACTTATTTTTCCAACTGCCCTGAACTAGAGGATTTTCCTGAATTTTCTAGTATTGTTAGTGGCCTCAAGCATTCTGGAGCATTCTGTGGTGCCTCCTTCTCCTTAACAATCAGGTGCTAATCTTATAGATTTACTGTTTTCAAGGTTGCCTGCATCCGCTTCAGCCCCAATGGCTCCTTATGTGTATGTTTAGGCCTTCAAGGTCTTCTTTCCTGAACTAATGCAACATCACCTTCCTTCTATCACTTCCTACTAAGTTCATCATCTAAGGCACTGTTGCATTAATTGCACTAAAAATTACAATCATATCATCACCCTTTGAAAAAACACTCAATGTCTTTGCATTTTATTTATTATAAGAATTAATTGAGTAAAAGTTATTGACTTAATATTGAAATCATTCTTTAACTAGTCTTCCTATGAACCCTATCATTCCATGAATTTTTTATGTCTACTCTATAGTGAATCCAAATTGGACTATTTATTGACCTCAAACTCCGCAAAACCCTACTTCTATGCTTTTGATCTTTTGCCATTCCCTAGAAATATTTTTTGAATAGAAATCTGCTTGTCAAAAATTTAAATATATTTAAAAACACATGCATCCTTTTTATAAACATTTAAGTATCTACTCTTTGCTAAGTACAGTCCTGGGAATAGTTGAGGTAAGTAAACAGAGCTTGAGGGTTTGTATCATAAAAATGTGTTTAAACATTAACTCTACTTCATCTCACCATGGGGCACTGAAGTAATAGACTCCTCTGGTTAAACCTCAGTTTCTCTAAGAGATCTCAAAATTTTTTGTTTTGTTTTGTTTTGGTACTGGGGATTGAACCCAGGGGCATTCTATCTCCGAGCTACACCTCCAGCCCTATTTTTATTCTTTATTTTGAAACAGAGTCTCATTAACTAAGTAGTGGAGGCTAAGTTAAAACATAAAAATGTATGCCCAGAATACCTAGCATGGTATACATGCCAAATAAATGTAAAATATTATCTCCTTTATGACGTCTTTATTTATCACTCAACAGATGTGTTTCCTCCAGAGCACTTTAATAGCAGTATAGCACAATAATTCAATTTGAGGTTTCAGAGCCAGGCTGGTCTAGATTCAAATGGGGGCTCAATATTCACTAGTATTGAATCTGAGGGAGTCCTTAACCTTCTTGATCCTCAACTTCCCACTCTTTGGACTGGAAATAAGAGCAATTACAGAATTTTTATAAGGATTACATTGTACTACTCGCATAAAATACATTGATTATATTTTATCCTGTTTATATTATAGTCATTTTGGATACTTGTGTAATCTCCATTCCTAGGACCATTTAAGAAGTATGGCCTGCATTCTACTAGTTTTGTATCATCCATAGTGCCATTCATACAGCATCATCTCAATAAATTCTTATGAAATGACATTGGAAAAGATGATTTCATTCTCCAGGTATCATTGTATATATGTTAGGGAGTGATAAGCACCATTGTACAAGTAGGATTACATCAATACTTAAGGCATATCTATTTTAAAAAACATAAATTTTTAAACTTCTTTTAACATTTGTGGTTTATCAAAACAATAAAAATGGAACAGTCAAGTGTTTAATATCAATAAAAACCATAGGAAAAAAAACACATCAAAATGGAGACACAAAGCAACACAAAATATCAAAGACACTTTTAGGAGAATAGACAAATTATTTCTAGTAATTTTTTTGTGGGTCTGGGGATTGAACTCAGAGGCATTCTACCTGTAAGCTACAGCTACCTTCCATTCCCTATTTTATTTTGAAACAGAATCTCACTAAGCTGCTGAGGGTCTCGCTAAGTTGCTGAGGCTGGGCTTGAACCTGCATGATCCTTCTGTCTCAGCCTCCCAAGTACTGAGATTACAAACATACCACCACTCCCATCTGCTATTGATCCTACCAATGCCCAGGCTTTGAGTAGACACAGAAATCTCTTTGTCTCGAATTTGAAATTTTTTAACTTCCTATGAGTATGGTTAAAATAGGAATCATTTAATTATCTTACAGCGACTTTGCTAAAAGAATTACTGACTACATGAATGAATCTTAAAGAAAGCTAAAAGTCGAATATATGTTTATTCTACTGCCCAAAGGCTGTTTCAGTGTGCTGGGTATGTTGATCAACATTCAAAGTATGATATGGATCTCTGAAAGTTTTTATTAAAATACCAAAATTTATTTTGAATATCAAGTTACTATATTTTTTCAAACTCTAATGTTAATTATAAGGCAAGTGTTCATTTGTCTTTTTATATTGCCTCTGGCAATTGTTGTAGCTTCATTCTGCTATGTCTCACAAACAGAAGAGACACATTGGACATCTTAACAATTTAACTCAGTTGTAATAAAATTAGTTGCTCAATTAAGAGACCATAATTTCTCTCACAGAAATCATGTCAAACCCTTTTCTTGGGAAAAAGTGAAAAAAGTAGAAAGCTAACTAATCATAGCCAGCAGCCAATCACTCTGTAAAACCCAGGTTCAAATTCTGCAATTGCTACAGATTCGCTAAGTGGTACAAGGAACATAACCAGGGGGAAACAAATCTTTGTTTGTACTTGTTTTGACAACGTTAACATAAAATTTTTCCTAATGGATATTTAGGAATACAGGCATGACCATGAATGAGAAACAAGAATTGAGCCATATAGGAAGCTTAGATGAAGAATGTGTTATCAGGTTGGAGCAATCAAACCTGGCTATCATTTGAATGAATTACTAAGAGAGATTGGGATCATTTCTCCCTGGAGACATTTTAAATTCTGTATCTTTGAGAATCATGTTCAATTTTATGTCTACTGTCTGGAATAATTTAGGAGAATGATGCCCAGGGATAAGAAAGAAACTAGATTAAGCCTAGAGGATCCTCTCAGTCATCTCTTTCATAATTTACAATACAGTGAAATTTTAAGCAGAAAAAAAAAAAACTGAGGATATTTTGTTGGAAAATTCTCTTAAACTAGGGTCTAGTTTTGCAAATATTTTATTAGTTACCTTATTCTACTTTCCTGTCACATAAATATGTTTTTCTTTGATTAATTGGAACTTTCTGAGGCTAAGAGGAATCAACATGCCCATTTATTCTTAATATTCAGGATTATGGAAATGACCAAATTCAGTGAATATTTTCTTAGGGCATATAAAATAGAATTTTAAGTGTGAGAAAGGACTGAAAGGTCAAGGATAAAATGATGTTTTGAGGCTGAGCAACTGACAAGAAAGAGTTGCCATTAACTGAAAAGGGGAAAAAAAAAACTGAAAGAATCTCATTAAAGTGGAAATACCAGGAGGTCAATTTAGGATGTGTTCATTTTGTGATGCCTTTTTGCCATTCAGGGGAAGATGACTAGTAAGCAGTTAGAAATTTGGTTCCATAGACCAGGTGCAAGTCAGGTTTTTGTTGCAAATTACCCAACCACTCTATAATCCTTAGCTCCAAGCTAAGTAATCATATCCTACATTATCAGGTGCAAAACTGTACTATTACGAGCATTTTCCTTGCTTACGCTATTTTTCTCATGTTTTCCTATTTATATATAAAATATTTATTATTATTTTATTTATTTATTATTTTATTGGTACTGGAGATTGAACCCAGGATTATCCTACCTCTGATCTACACTCCCAGCCCCATTTTTTAAAATCAGGGTCTCACTAAGTTGATTAGGGTCTCACTAACTTGCTGAAGCTGCCCTCAAACCTTTGTTCCTGTCTCAGTCTCACAAATACAGGGATTATAGGCATAGGCCACAATGCATGGCTCATAAAATATATGTATAATGTATGAAACAATCACAATAACTTCATTGTCTCATGCAATCCAACACATAGACCCAAGATGACGGTATTCTTATTATCTTATTTTATAAATGATGATGATAAGGCATAGTTCGAAAATTTTGTAATCATCATACAGGTGATAAATTGAATACTGATCTACATGCCTTTAGAGAACAGAACTTTAAAAAATAATACAATTCTCCTTTTCTTCAATGATTTTGTTTGAAATTTTTATGTTACTTTGACATTTTCTGGAGCTCCATGTGCACATGTGCACACACCTACTTATCAAAGCTTTTAATCATCAACACTGCTATAGATTCTGGTACTTCCTCACTGATAACCTACCTGTGGTGTCTTCATTTTTTCCCTATCATTGTGTTCATTTTATATTGATATTACTTGAGAATGAATGAGACATCCATGTATTTTGAGTATCCTGACATCAAATTCATTTATCCTTAATGGTGGAATCTTGGAACACAAGACAATTAACAGATTGTTAGGTTGAAAAAAGGCTCCGATTAATATTTTTGCAAAGAGTTTGCTATAGTTCTATCATACAGATTGTTTTTTGCACTGAAGAATGCTGGATATATTCTGTCAGGAAATAATTTGACATGTTATTTAGCTATGCTTCTACTTAGAAGAATAATGAAAGCGAAGACAAAAATATGCATTCTGGCTGTCATTTCCCTCAAATAATATTTTTTCATCTTTTAAAAGTTCCAAGTACTTGTAATTTGAAAATAATGTTCCCAACCTGAATTAGACATTATGAACTAATGTCCTGTTTTCCAACTGAAGAGTCTGAGAGTTAAAGAAAATACATCATTGACTCAAAATTATTCTGCCTCTCTTTGATGACTTTGTTTGACCCCTTTTGTGGTGTTATTCCTCTGCAACTGAACATACTCTATATTCTTGCAAGCAGCAGAGCTATGTTTCCAACTCAATGTTCTAGTTCAATTTATTTTTAGCTTAAGTGTGCGTAAGAATCATCCCATTCTCTAGGTCTCAATGTGTTCTGAGACTGTATTTATAACACGCACCCTGGTGGCAATTATGCAGCTAGTCTGGGGACTACATCTTAAGTAGCAAAGGGCTAAATCAAACTTCTGTTCACAGTGGAATTCAGCAGTAGCATTTAGCCTATTTGCATAGATCTGTCATTCATTCACACATTTTCAATGGATACCTACTGTGTTTGGAATGCTGTACACTTAAAGATGAATAAGACATCCAATAGGGTCCTCAAATAATTCACAAAATGAGAATCACAAAATGAGAAGGTAAATTCTTCTACAAACATTTACAATATAATGCATGCACATTTGTGTCTGAAGGCAATTTTGAATGGCAGGCAGAATTTCTTTCTTTTTGTAATTACCAAAACAACACTTGTAAAGAGCTCAAAAGATGAAGTGATATATAGTTTAAAATGATAGAGATTCTGCTTTCATTATCCTTCTTACTCTGCAAGAGTAACTACTCATAATAGCTCAAAAAACAACCTCCCAGACTTAGAAAATGAATACAGAGATACAGTAATTTACACAAAACAGGATCATACTCATAT
>PVLC010001625.1:75589-136929 GCA_004027655.1 Graphiurus murinus
TTTTTTTTTTTTTTTTTTTTTTTTTTTTTTTTTTTTTTTTTTTGCGGTACTGGGGATTGAACCCAGGGGCATGCTACATCTCCAGCCCTATTTTTCATCTTTATTTTGAAACAGAGTCTCATGAAGTTATGGAGAACTGTTAAGCACAAATCCGGGGTGCCCCGCCAAAGAACATACAGGTCACATAGAGCACTGTAATAAACAAGAAGGAGATTTTATTACTAATCTGGGTTAGGGTTGAGTCTAACCTGGGTTAGGGTTCCGCCTAAGTATAGAAGTGTCATGACCACGGAACCCAGAACCTGGATTCGTTCAGCCTTATATAGAGGTGTACAGAGATGGGGAAACTTTTCTGGAGCGCTGGAAAGGAAACACAGAGAAGGCTTGGGGATTGGTGGAGCCCTGTTACCGGAAGGGAGGGGGCTGTCCCATTTCCGGGAGGGAGGGGGCTCCTCCGGAAGGGAAGGGGCTGTCCTGTTTCAGGAAAGGAGGGGGCTGTCCTATTTTGAGAAAGGAGGGGACTGTCAACACCCTACAGAGCCTCACTAAGTAACTGAGGCTGGCCTCGAACCTGGATCCTCCCGTCTCATCCTGCCAAGTACTGGGATTACAAGCGTGTGCTCCTCCATGCCCAGCTTTTATTCTTTATTTTGAAATAGGGTCTCACTAAGTTGCGGAGTACCTCACTAAGTAGCTGAGGTTGGTTGGCCGTGAATCTGTGATCCTCCTATCTCAGCCTTCCAAGTACTGGGATTACAAGCACATGCCACCACGCCTGGCTCTTCAGCATCATTTTTAACAACATAAAGATCCTATATAAATTATTTCAATGCACATATATGTATATAAGATATATACATATATATGTATATATATATATCTTTGCATTCATATTAATAGCTACATAGTTTTATCCATGCCAATAAATTGGTACAATTTTATTGGATGTTAACTTATCATTACATAGCTGGACATGGAGGCACACACCTGTAATCTCAGTACCCAGGAGACTGAGACAGTATATGTATATATATATATATATATATCTTTGCATTCATATTAGTAGCTATATAGTTTTCCCCAAAAATAGGTACCATAACTTGTTTAACTATCATCTTATTGATATATACTTAATCTGCCATCATTTTTTCTTTCTTCTTACAAATATTGTTTCAGCAAATATACTTGGTTGTCTGCACTTGTATGCTTTCTGTATTATAGAAACTTAGAATTGCCGTTCCTTTACATTTGGTGTATAATGATAATTATTTTTTGGTCTGTGAATTGAACCCAGAGGCATTCTACCTCTGAATTACACCCCCAGCCTTTTTTATTTTAAAACACCATCTCACTAAGTTACTGAGGCTGGTCTCAAACTTGCTGTGATCCTCCTGTCTCAGTCTCCTGGGTACTGGGATTACAGGTGTGTGCCTCCATGTCCAACTATGTAATGATAAGTTAACATCCAATAAAATTGTACCAATTTATTGGCATGGATAAAAGTATTATTTGTTTTATCAAGCTCTAAACTTCCTTTTCAGTTTTTCTTCCACCTTGAAGAACATTTTGACATTGTTTTTATACTAGCCAGATGTAATTTCCATCTGAGAACTCTATGCTATCCTATGTCAAGTACATTTATTACTAAGTGGTTATATCTAGAAAGTTTCTAGAATAAAATTACTAGGAAATGACCAAAATATATCAAAGTTTGGGGAAGATGGTCATTTCCTCTGCTTTTTGTTCCCTAACTACAAGAACCTTGCTCAGAAGTGGGCAGTAGTCAGAGTGGCTGACTAAATAAAGTTCTAAATGGAATAGAGGGAAAAGAACAAATTATGCCAAAACCTGGGGACAAGGGATGGAAGAGCAGATTCATTTTCTGGGATATATGTACTAAGAACCATGTTAGACACCGAACAGGAATCAGCTGCCTTCGCCTTCCTACACTAATTTAGCCTGTATGAATTTTCAGAGTATAATGATGAATAACTATAGGTATTAGAGACCTTGTCCACGGGTGTGCTGGTATATTCATTGCTTTCATGTCTTTAACAAGAATATCAAAAGGTCTTTGACACTGGTTATCACTCTCTCAACATTCATTTTCCAAATCTGTGGGCTAATTAAAACCCATCGCTTGAGGTTTTACTTAGAAACACTTCATTTATTATTTTCATACTTTTATTGGTGCATTACAGTCTCATATCATAATGTGGTTCACAGTGATAGTGACAAGCATGCACCCAGCACTTGGTAAGTTTTCCCCCAGATCCCTCCCCACTCCTCCCCTGTTCCCCATACAGGATATTGAGATTGGCGTTGGTATTCTTACATATGCACATACTGTCAATGGACGTGAGTGATTCCTTAATTAATTCTCCCTATCCTCCCACTACCGACCCCTAGACCACCTCCCTAGCTCCACTGAAGTTTGTCTTCCATTGTGTAAAGTCCCTCTGGTATCCCAATTACTCCCTATTTTCTGCATATGAGAGGAAACATGCCCTTTAACTTTCTGTGACTGACTAATCTCACTTAATTGAATGTTTTCCAGGTCCATAAGTTTTCCTGAAAATGACATAATTTTGTTCTTTATTGCTGAATGGAATTCCACTCTGTGTATATCACGTAATTTTGTAATCCATTCATCTGTTGATGGAAACATAGGTTGGTTCCATACTTTGGCTATTATGAGTTGTGCTGCTGTAAACAAGACTATCCATGTACTACTATAATATTCTGATTTTAGTCCCTTTGGAATGAAACTCAGGTGTGGTATAGCTGGATCATATGATGGATCAATTTCCAGTTTTCTGAGGAATCACCACACTGATCTCCATAGTGGCTACACTAATTTTCCATCCTACCAACAGTGTAGAAGAGTTTCTATTTCCCCAAATCCTCACCAGCGTTTACTATTGTTTGACTTTTTGATGATTACCATTCAGATTAAGGTTAAACAGAATCTCAGTGTAGTTTTTATTTGCATCTCCTTGATTGCTAATGATGTTGGACAGTCTTTCATATGTTTATTGGCCAGTTGTATTTTTTCTTTTGTGAAGTATCTTTTTAGTTCAATTGCCCATTTCTTCATTGGGTTACTTGATTTTTTAGTGTTAAGTCTTTTACGTATTTTATATATTCTAGATACTAACCCTGTATCAGAGGAATAGCTGGTAAAGATCTTTTCCCATTCTGTAGGCTCTCTCTTTAGACTCTTGGTAGTTTTCTTTGATGAACAGAAATGTTTTAGCTTAATGTCATCACATTTATTAATTCTTGTTTTATTTTCCTGATTTTTGGAGATCTTATCGAGGAAGCTTCCATCTGTGGCAATATGTTAGATTATTGGACCTATGTCCTTCTCTAGTAATTTCCAAGTCTCTGGTCTAATTTTCAGGTATTTGATCCACCATGAGTTGTCTCTTGTGCAGGGTAGGAGGTAGGGATTTAATTCCATTTTCCTACAAAGACCATGATATATACATGAAGTGGAATTTTGCTCAGCCATAAAGAATAAAATTATGCCTTTTACAGAAAGCAAGTGGGACTAGAGAACATCATTCTGAATGAAATCAACCAGTCCCAGAATGTAAAGGGTCATATGTTTTCCATCATATGTTAAAGCTAAAGAGAAAATAAGAAAGAAAAGGGACTTTAGATAAACAAGGAGAAAGATCAGTGGAATAACTGAAGGTGATTGTGGGAGAGAAGTCAGGAGGGAAATAAGGAGATATGAGGAATGGAACATTTCAAATAATGGTAGAAGATACCATGTGTGAGGAGGGAGCAGGGGAGAGTGGAGTGGAATGCAGAGGGAAAGACACCAAGTGTCATGTGCATATATGAATATATCACTTTGAATCTTACTATGATGTATAATGAAAATGCACCAATAAAATTGAAAAATAAAGATAAACCTTTGCCATATAGATTCCTAATATCTGTACAACACTATATTGCCTCATAAAAATAAAAGAGGAAAAGTAAAAACAAAAACACATATGGAAGCCTCTCCACACACCATTTTATTAATTTCCCCATGGACTGTTCTGTTTTAGATTCTCTAGCCATCTAACTAAAACTTAAAAAATAAGCATAGTAATAATTATAATTAAAAATTGAGTGAGTCACTAACACATACAACCTACATGACCTAGAACACCTGACTCAATCATTCTATGCTTTACTTTCCACATCTAAAAACAGGAATAAGAGTAATAATAATATACTACCTCATATGATTATTGTAAGATGGAAGATCAAATTAAATATTATATATAAATTATGCAGAGTAGTGCCTGACAAATGGAGAGTTTTAAAAAACTGTCAATTATCATTCTTAAGTATCAATGAGCTGTTAATATTATGGAATTATGTAGTTTATGTAATTGACATAATTACCTTGTATAAAAAAATATGCACTGCTACAAGAGCTGTGGCAAATAGAAACTAATTGAAAAACTGAAAATTAAATAATGAGCATGCATTGTTATCTTTTTATTTAAATCATTCAGCAAAATAAAAGCTTCTAAAGTATAGTGCAGTGTTCCTTTCCATAAATATATTGTATAAATTCCCTGTGCTGTCCCCAAATTGTCTTTTTACCACTTAGAGATTTTAAATAAGAGTTGTTTATATAACAAGTCTAGGCAGACCACTTTCACAAAATACTAACAGAATCCTGGTGAGCATGTTCCAAAGTCTTCAGACCAATTATACAGCCCACCACTGAATAAACTTTCAGCTTTCTAAAACTTTCACAAATTTTTGTAGACAAATGTAGAAAATAAAGTTACTTTTTAAAAACAAGTATTCTCTATTTGTGATCAAACTCTGCTTTTAATTTATTTATTTCTTCCATTTTGAGATTTGTGTGAAGACATTTCTGCTAAACAATAAAACTCTCAATTGTCCCTGGTGTCCTTTTGTTAAATAAATGAGTGTTCATTAGTTGACACTTATTTTCAAATGAAAACCAGCAGCTCATCCTGTCATAATTAATGAAGCAGCGTATCATATCAGGTCAGTGTTCAAAGAAGGTACTAACAAGAATTAGGACTGGAATAATCTTTGACCATCTTAAGCATTTCTTTGTCTAAAGCAACTACTTTTATGCGAGATTGACCCTACTCATGTGGTTGTAAATATAAGCTAGAATTTTCTGCATCTATTATAGTTTTCTTCCAAGGTTGTGTTAACATATAGACAATAAAAATAATAGATAAAAATATTGAATCTTGCCTATCTGGAGATTTAAGTGAAAAATGAAATATGATTAAAATTTATGAACTCATGAAATATAAAAATAGTGTCAATTCAAACATATTTGCTAAGTCACTGTATTTTATAGATTGAGAATATCAACAAATATTTTTTGTTTAAGATAGAATAAATATATGTAATATATTATACAGCCATATATTGCTTGACAATGTAGATGCCTTCTGAAATATATGTCATTAGGTGACCAATTTTTTTTAAACATCAGTGAATTTGTGTACAGAAGCTTTGATGGTATATCCTGCTACACATCTAGAATATATGATATTCTATATACGTATATATGTGATACAGTTTATTTCATCTAGGATCATGATGAATAAAAAAACACAAAATTAAGTGAAGCACAAAAGAAAAATGATGCAATCAAGATATGGAGTAAGCCATGCTTTGTGGCACATGACTATAATCCTAGTACTTGGGAGGCTGAGACAGGAGAATTGCAGGTTCAAGGACAGCCCCAGCATCTTAGACTGTGTTTCAAAATTAAAAAATAAAATAGAGCTGGGGGCGTAGTTCCAAAGTAGAATGTCCCTGGGTTAAGTTCCCAGTACTGGAGAGAGAGAGAGAGAGAGAGAGAGAGAGAGAGAGAGAGAGAGAGAGAGAGAGAGAGTCTGACTGAGACTTGAGATGTATGAATGCACTGCCAGAAAAATATGGCATACTGTTTATAGTAAACTTTTCTATAGGTACGTGTAAACTCTAATTTTATAATATGTGCTTAAGGTACTGCTCAGTGGCAGAGCACTTGCCTAGAAAGTGAAAGGCCCTGGATTCAATCCCTGGCATAAGTAAATACATAGATAAATAAAATAAAAATAAAAAAGTATTATGCACTGTACATAATTGTGTGTGGTAAAATTTTCTACTACTGATAGCAGAGTAATTTTCTTGCTCTAGTATCATCACAAACAGTAATGTCGCATCACCAGAAAGAGTAATGTAATAATATATTGTACTACCATGATGGCTATCACTAGGTTATAGGAATATTTTAGCCCCATTATATTCATATGGTACCACTGTAGTGGATGTGGTTTTTGTTTGATTAAAACATTTAACAATTTACTAGAGAAAGAGAGAGAGTGGGGCAGGAGAACTGGCTCACAATATTTACCTCCCTGACTGTGATGATCTACTTAAACATCTCCATATGTCACAGAATATGCATATATGTGTATTTATATATTACAACACAGATTGTCAAAGAATATTAGCTTCTATATGTGATCTAAAACATAGTCACCATCCTAGTTGGTAACAGAAGAAAGAGAGCTTGGTGGGAAAGAATTATTTTGGCCAAATAAATTCAAGTTAGTCCCAGTTCAATAATGGGTAAAACAAAGATCTTACTATGTGGCATACACTATTCTAAATGTTTAAAATATATAATTTGTTTAATCTTCACAGTAAACTTGTCATTAGGTGACCAATTTTTTTTTTTCGGTACTGGGGATTGAACTCAGGGGCATTCTACCTCCGAGCTACACCCCTAGCCCCATTTTTTATTCTTTATTTTGAAACCGGGTCTCACTAAGTTGCGGGGTGCCTCACTAGGTAGCTGAGGCTGGCCGCGAACCCGGATCCTCCGGTCTCAGCCTCCCGAATACTGGGATTACAAGCGTGCGCCACCACGCCTGGTTTACCAATTTTTTTTTAAATATCAGTGAATTTGTGTACAGAAGCTTTGATGGTATACCCTGCTACACATCTAGAATATATGATATCCCAGATGTGTATATATGTGATACAGTTTATTATCCCATTTTATAGAAGAAGAACCTGAGGTATAGGATATTTAAGTGACTTTCCCCATATTTACACATGAATATGAAAAATTGATACTTTCAGGTAACCTTTGGAAATAAATGTCAACACTTTCAGGATTCTCTCCTTTTTGAGTGTCAGCATCTGCTAACAAAAGCTTAGGCATTCTTATGGTGATGGATGTGGTGGCACTTGTATTTAGACTCTGTATTCTAGATCTGTACTGGCTTCTAATGTGATATGATTGATTAGTTTGCTTTTTATTCTGGACATGAAAATGCAACTTTTTGGATGAAATCCACATGGAAGACTTTTTTAGGTGCTGATGATGTCTAGTTGATGTCACGATTATTTTGTACTGGTAGCACCTTTGGGTACCCAATTCCATGTTTCCTTCATAGAGTCTCAATATCAGGGAGGCTACAGAATCATGTCTACCTTCCCAGTTCATTCCTAACAAGATAGCCACCTCAAAGCTTTTTCAGGGACAGTGTTCTTCTGAGAAATTTATTAAAAGAGGAGAGGTAGGTAAAGAAACTGAAGTATGTGTCCCACTTTTTCCCCCTTCTATTTTATGCCTATGAGAAACCTAGAAATACCTATCATGCCAACATTGCTTGCATGGGAAAATCATGGGAAACTTTCTTTTGTCTTTATCTTTCTATATTATTATCTAATATTCTCCTCTAGAAAATATATACACTTCACAATATTTACCTCCCTGACTGTGATGATCTACTTAAACATCTCCATTCTTCCCAAAGTTGTATATTACTTTTTTACAACATTGCAAATAATAATGGAAAAATAATGGATTACAGAGAAGAGAATTACATTAGGAGATATTTCAAAAAAATTTACCCTCATAGGATTTCTATAATACACTTAACTACTACTATTGTGTTCAACATGCAGTTTAAAATTATAGATGACAGACTTTCAGAATGCCCAGGAAGGAAAATACAGAAATAAAATACAGGTTGATAAAAATAAAAATATGTTATGTATGCTTATGGATAAGCATCTATAATGGGGTAGATACAGCAGAATATGTCAGAATTTATGAGAAAATCTAACTTTAATATTAATAAACTTCCATTGGTGCTGTTGGCAGAGATATCCTCTTCAAAGGAAAGCAATGTTAGCTGCATTTAGATAAATTATCTTAGTTTCATACATTAATTTTCTCTCATGTTGAGAAAATATCAAATGCCAATTGTGAAATTCACCCTGAAACACTGATAGTATGAAAACAAATATCCAAGCCAAATGTGTTGGCACACATCTGTAATCCCAGTACTTGGTAGCCTGAGAAAGGAAGATGACAGGTTCATAGCCAGCCTCAGCAACTTAGACCCTCTGAAATTAGTGAGATCCTATTTTGAAATAAAAATTAAAATAGGGCTGGGAGATTGACTCAGAAGTAAAATGCCCCTGGCTGCTTAAAAACATAAAATAAAAAAGAAAGAAAAACAGATAAAAGGAAAGAAAAATGTCCCAAATATATAGCACAAAAGATATGTGAGACAAAACAGAGATGAAAGTGGAGGAAAATCAGAAAGTGTGACATTTTGGCAGCAATGTGAAGAATGTATTTTTGTAGGAGAGAGTGATAAAATGTCAAATGTTCCTGATATTCCAAGAATTTATCAGATCAAGATATGTGGTGCCAAGAACTTCAACTCTAAAAATCAAGCAGGATGTCTTCAAACAAAAACTGGAAGGAAAGATGTCACACAGAGCTACTTGTACTGAATCCCAAGAGGAACGCAATCACAAACCTCTATCTTCTTGGCCTAGAGATTGATGACAAGTTGATAAAATAAAATAATTGGAACCAGACCAACTCAGCTATTTCACGGAATAATAGCAATAGTCCCAACAGTAAAGAAAATCAACTTTTGGGAGACATCATCAATGATAGGAGCTTTGAAGAGACTGTGAGTTGAGCCTTGAAAATTTTTTAGAACAAAATGTACACTATGTGGGTGATATATAGAGTCCCTGGGTTAAAAAAATACATAAAAACGACTTCCAAAATAATGTTAATGGTCTCCAAGCTTTAAAAAAGTATGCTTTCAGTAATCTATAGCTTGATTATACCCTCTGTGTACAGAGAGATAGTCTACTTATATTTTAGAAAAGATTCCAAAAACTCTACCAAGAATCTATATTGTTAGAAAAGATCAACAACTAGATTTCCTCCCATTCTGTAGGCTCTTTCTTTATGCTCTTGTTTCTTTTGCTGTTCAAAATTTTATAAATTTGATGTCATCCCATTTATTGATTGATTCTCAGTTTTATTTCCTGAGCTTTAGAGTCTCACTAAAAGGTTTCTGCTAGATGTGGTAATACATACCTGTTATACTAGTACTTGGGAAGCTGAGATAGGAGGAAAAGGAACACAGTTTTGAGGACAGCCTCAGCAACTTATCAGGGTCCTCAACAACTTAGTTGGTCCCTGTTTCCAAATTAATATTAAAAATAAAACAGAGTTGGGGTATAAATCAGAGGTAGAATGCCTCTGATTTCAATTCCCAGAACCTCCCCCCACACACACACACATGCATCTCTGCCCAGGCCTATATGTTGGAAAGATGGTCCTATGTTTTATTCTAATATTTCCAAAGTTTCTGGTCTAGTTTCTAATTTTTGAACCATTTTGAGTTGACTTTTGTGTAGAGTGAGAGACAGGGGGTCTAGTTTTTTATTCCTGTATATATTGGATATCCAATTGTTCCAGTACCATTTGTTGAAAAGGCTGTCTTTTTTCTGGCATATGTTTTTGACACCTTTGCCAAAAATTAACTGGCCAATGTAGGTATCCAACAACAGATGAATGGATGTAATAGTTTGGATTTGAAACGTCCCTCTAGCCATCACAGATACAAGGCACCAATTTGGAAGCAAGGCTTGGTTGCTAAGGAGAGGTTCCTGGGGGTGTGGCCTTGAGGATTATATATTGATACCTCCTCACCCTGCTCTCTTTCTCTTGTTTCTGGCCTCAAAGGTGTGAGAGGGAAGCCTTGTACTCTCCCTCTCTCCTCTTCCTACTCCCAACATGTCCTGAGATCCATGGTCATTGACTTCATATGGACTAAACCCCAAATCTCCAAGGAAACCATGAGCAAATAAATCTCCCTTACGCTAAATTGTATGGTAAATTCTTGGATTATAGCAGTGAAAATGCTGACTAAGAGAGAAACTGATTCCAGAGGAGTGGGGCCATAGCTATACCTAAGTCTGACCATGTGGATTTTGAGTCTTTGGAACTGTTTTGTGAGAGGAAGTTTGAAGGGCCAGAATGTGGTTAGAAAGGTAGTTGTAGAGACTGTGCTCAGGAGATTTTGGAAGGCAAATAGAACTCTGTAGGAAAGTGAAGTAGAGACCACACATATTGCATTCTGGCAAAGAACTTAAAGGCATTTTACCAATGTCCAGAAACTTTATGTGAGACTGAATTTAAAGATGATAGATTGATTTATAAACTGGCAGAGGAAAGCTCAAAACAGCAAACTATCCAAACTTCATTATGTATATCGATGTTCACATTTAGCGAAATGTACACCAAATTTCAGGAGCAGAAAGTAAAGCGAATTTATAGACTTGCAGTTGGGCTGAGAAAGTATGTGTAAAGCTGAGGCCCAAACAGATGTGTTGTAAATGAAAGTAAGATGGCTGAAGGAAGTTCAAATGTTTTGCACAGGAACAATGAAAGGAATGTGGCTGGTTTGGAGGTGGGCCCTACTGCTGGCTTTGATCAAAAAGGGCCCAAGGAAAACAATTAAAGAGGGCATGACTACCTTTCCTGCTGGCAGGCAATTTGGGTTCTCATGTAGTGCTGGCTTTGTTTGAAAAAGGAGTCATGGAGTCTTCCCTTCAGATTTCAAAGGAAGGCCTGGGAAGCCAGGCAATGTGTGGTATAGTCAAAATCCCTACAAGCAAGCCCAAATGGAGAAATGTATGAAGCTGTGAGGGTAAAGCCCAAGGTTGCATGAAAAAATCCTGAGATTTAAAAATGCCAGAAACATGGAAAGACCATGAGGAAAGGCTGCAAGCTGTGAGCCATGCAGCTATGCTGAAAGAGCCAGTATGCAACATACTGCGATCAACCAGGTCACAGGGGCAGGACTGCCAAGTCCCATTGGAGATTACATCACACCACCATGTGCCCCAGATACTAGAATTGGAGCCACAGGATTAGATGCTTGCCCTGCTGGATTTTGATACTGTTTTGGTTCCATTCTTTCTTTCTATGGCCCTGTTTTTCCCTTTTGGAATGCAAATGTTTACTCCCAGTGATTATATTTTGGATGTATATAATCTGTTTTTTATTTTTATCTTTATTTTCTTTTACAGGGGCTCACATCAAAGAGTTCAGTTGAGTCTCAGAATGATGACGTAGAATAGAAGGAATAAAATTTAGGTGGAAAGGAGAAATTGGGAAGGAAAGAAGTAGTTTTAAAATCTGCAGTTCATAATCTAACTCCACCCTATTGGGTGTGTCAGGTCTTAGGCAGAAGTCTCAGTGGGCCCACACCCTTAATCCCCTGTATCTCTGCCCTACCTGAGACTCCTGAGTCCAGGAGGACAAAGGTCAGACCTCCTTGAAACCTGAGAAAGAGGAGGTCCAGACTTCTTCTGTGCCCACCACTTCTTGGGACAACCACCCACCATTGATACCTGAGAAAGAGGAGGTCAGGACTTCTTCTGTGCCCACCCCTTCTTGAGAGTTCTATATAAGGATTGAAAAGGCTGCAAAGAGCTCTCTCTTGCTTGCTTGGCCCAGAAGATCTCCACTCACCTGTTTTTCTCCCTTGAATCCCTTACTTTCCTAAATAAATTCATGCCTTTTTGTTCCTGACTGGAATGTGTTAAAATTCTTTTAATCATGGAGGCCAAGAACTCATGAGTGACACCATGTTTTCCCAGGACAAGAGGAGACTTTGGACTTTTGAGTGTTGCTGGAATTGTTAACACTGTGGCAGTCTTGGAGACAGACTACATACATTTTTCATTATGAAGTGTCTGTGAGAGTCTGGAGGGTAGGGGCAGAGTATTATGGTTTGGATTTGGAATGTCCCCCTAGCTCTCACAGAAACAAGATAGCAATGTTGGAAGCAGTGCTTGAAGCTAAGGAGAGGTATCTGGAGGTGTGACCTTGAGTATTATATATTGACTCCTTCTCTAGCTTCTGGACTTTATGATATGAGATAAAAGCCTAGGACTCCTCCTATCTCTGCTTCTTTTCACCTCCATGCCCTGAGATATGTTGTCCTGTCCTCACATGCACTGAACTGAAAATCCCCAAGGAAACTGTGAGCAAATAAATCTTCCTTCCTTTAAGTTGCATGATCCATCAGTTAGAATATAGCAATGAGAATGCTAAGATAATGGATAAAATTCATGGTATATATACACAATATTTTTACTCAGTCATGAAGATAAATGAATTATATCATTTTAAGGAAAATGGATGGACCTGGAGAACATTATACTAAGTGAAATCAATTAGATTCAGAAAGGGGAGGGTGGTATGTTTTCTCTCATATGTAGAAGCTAGAAAGAAAATCGGTAAGAAGAGGAATTGCATGATAATAAGGAGTGAGACAAATGGAAGGAGATTGGGGGAGGGGGAAAGAAAAAAGAGACTTAAGAAATGAAACTAAACAAATACTATACCCATATATGAAAGTGTCACTAACACCCCAAGTAGCATATATGGGGAGAAAAAAGAAGAGGGGAGTGGAATGGGGTTGGGAGGGAACCACATTAAGGAATGTTGTGTTCATATATGAATGTATCACTTTGAATCTCACTACAATGTATAAACATATTACATCAATAAAATTATATAAAAAATCAAAGCAAAATAGAGATTGGAAAGATTAGGGGGGGTTGGATTTGATTAATACATATTGTATGCCATAGAAAGAAGGAATGGGACCAAAACAGTATCAAAATCCAGCAGAGCAAGGATCTAATCCTGTGGCTCCAATTCTAGTATCTGGGGCAAATGGTGGTGTGATGCATGCCCCGAGCTCCATGAACCCAGCCTGACATGGACTGAACCTCTGAAGTCTCCAGAACTGTGAGAAAATAAATATTCCTTCTTCTAACATATGGTGGTGAGTTGTTGTGGATTACAGCAGTGAGAATACTAACTAAAATAGAAATTGGTAGCAGAGGAGTGGGGTCGCGACTGTGTATAAGTCTGACTTTGAGTTTTATGAGTCTTTGAAACTGGTTTGTGAGAGGGGGTTGGAAGGGCCAGAATGCTGATAGAAAAGCATATAGTAGAGAGTGTGTTCAGGAGATTTCAGAGGGAAAAGAGGACTCCATAGGAAAATGGAATAGAGGTCACACCTGTTACATTCTGAAAGGAACTTACAGGCATTGTTTTTCATGTCCTGAAACTTTGTGAGGCCAAATTTAAAGATAATGGACTGATTAAGCTGGTGGAAGAAATCTCAAAATAGCAAAATATTCAGATTGTATTTTGGATGTTAATATCTGCATACAGCACATTGTATAGTGAAAATCAGAATCAGAAAACAAAGCATTGAGACTCTATAGAGACATGACATTACAGAAGAAAGTAAGATAGTTAAAGGGAGGTCTGATGCTTTGCTTAGAAGCAAAGAAATGGATTCTGTTGGGTCAGTTCAAGATTGGCATGAAAACAAAGTAATGTAGTCAGGGCAATCACTAACTACATAAACAAGGGCCTAGTGGCTCCCAGGATGGAAGCTGGTATAGCAGTGACCATGACAATGGTGAGCCCAGTGGTAGCTGTGATTGAAAAGGAATCAGTGGCAGTGATTAAAAAGCACATGACTACCCTTCCTGCTAGCAGTGAATTTTGGTGTTCATGTAATACAGACTTTTCTAGAAAATGGGGCCATGGAGTCTCCCCACTAGATTTAAAACAAAGGCCTGAGAAATGAGGCAACATATCGCAAGGTCCCAATCCCTGTGAGCAGGCCCAAATGGGGCAATTTGTGAAGCTATGAGAGTAAAGCCAAAGTTGCTAGGAAAACCTCTGCAATCTAGAAATGCCAGAATTATGGAATGACTATGAGGAAAGGCTGCAAGCTTAAAGCCATGGAGAAAGGTTAGAAGAGCCAGTATGTCACCCATTGTAATCAACTAGGCCACAGGGGTAGGGCTGTCAAGGTCCCCCCTTTGGAGATCCAATCTCATAACTAAGTGCTCCGGATGCCAGAAATAAAGCTACAGGATTAAATGTTTGCCCTGCTGGATTTCAATTCTGTTTTGCTCCCATTCCTTCTTTTGGTGGTCCATTTTCTCCTTTTTGGAAAATAAATCTTTACTCTGTGCCATTACAGGATCACAGCCAAGATTTACCTTGAGTTTCAGAGAAGACTTTGGACTTTTGAACCATGCTAAAACCGAATTCAATGCATTTTGCATCGTGAGATTGCTGTGAAGTTGTGGGGGCCAGGGGCAGAATGTTGTAGTTTGAATTTAGAATGTTCCTACAAGAGGCAGCCATGTTGGAAGTGGGGCTTAATTTAAGAGAAGTCCTTGAGGCTGTGGCCTTGGGTATTAGACATGATCCCCTTTGCCCTTGTTCTCTCTTTTGCTGCCAGTCTCCGTGATGTGAGAACAGATCCCTTCTTCTCTCCCTTTCTGTTGTCACCGCCATGCCCTGTGCTCTGCAGGCCCAGACTAAAATGAATTGAACCTCTGAAATCTCCAGAACAATGAGCAAATAAATATTCCTTCCTCTAAGTTGTGTGTAGTCAGTCGTTTTGGATGACAGCAGTAAAAATGCTGACTGAAGCAGTGTGTTAGTGTGCTAGAGATTACTCATCTCAAGTTTAGCTGTCTCATTCAATTATCTGGCAAACAACATAAAGAAGTAGAGGTTGCTTAATATACCACTAGTTAGTGGAAGAATAAGAATTCAAACCATAACTTTCCATATCCTGCCATCATCCATTTGATAACTTAATATTACATTCATGATTTGAAAGAAATAAAAGAGCTAATATGGAGAATGCAGACATTTTTAACTCCATCTTTACGAAAATATAACAAATCTTTATTTTTTAAATAAAATTTATATTTATTAGTATTTTATTTTTTAAATTTTATTAGTTCAGACGGGCATGGTGGTGCACGCTTGTAATCCCAGCATTCCGGAGGCTGAGATCGGAGGATTCGGGTTCGCGGCCAGCCTCAGCTACCTAGTGAGGCACTCCGCAACTTAGTGAGACTCGGTTTCAAAATAAAGAATAAAAAATAGGGCTGGGGGTGTAGCTCGGAGGTAGAATGCCCCTGAGTTCAATCCCCAGTACCGCAAAAAAAAAAAAATTTATTAGTTCACTGTAATTATACATCACAGTGAGATTCAAAGTGATACAAAACATACACATAGTACTTGAAGTATTTTTTCCACACCCCACCCTACTCCCCCTTCCTCCCTCCTCATATATGATAGTGAGATTGGTAGTGATATATTCGTGTATACATATTGTATTATTTGAACTGTTTCCTTTCTTAATCCTTTTTCTCCTCTTCACCTACCTCCCATAATCCCCTTCCTGGGAAAGTGTTGTACTACTTAGCTACAACCCAAACTCACAGAAATCTTTCTTTTGATACAGAAATGTTTAAAGTTTTAAATTATTTGACTCTATCAATATTAAACTAAATAACAGAGTAAATCAGTGATATTTCAAATAAAAATAAGCAAAAATATTAGTTTTTAAAATTGAGTATTACTGCAATATTAAAGTTATTTAATGAGTCACTCAAATATATCCTGTGATCTCTTCTCAATTGTTTATTAAATTCCTCCCAATAAGTGATCAAAGGAAACAATTGATGATAACTCTCCCAGCATCTATTAGAATTCTTCATCTATATTATACTATATATATTATAAAAATAATTTAATTTAAAAATCTTGTTATGGCACAGAAATACCAGCAATGGTTCACCAATGATACACATTTTTTTGGTATGAGACAGCTCTATTTAGCACTAGAGTACATAAGCTTTCATATGACAAAAAGAGTTTGACTCAAGGCCTGAAGCACATTAATCATTTACTAAAATTACTTGCCTTTTACCAAAAATTAAAACAATAAAATTTTGTTCCTACATCTTCCCACGATTCTTCACCCTAACCCAACCTAACATTTTCTTTAAAAACAACAGATTACTTCAGGGCTGCTTGAATAAGCTGGTGCAGGCTAGATATTTTTTCAAACTGGCCAATAAAAGAAATTCTAGCCACAACCTCTCACTTAGTTCCTAGATGGTCTTATAATCCAACTACTGTTAAAAAGCCATTTAAAAACTTCATATCTTTTTAAATAAGAGATGAAATAGAAAAAATATGTCATTTACAGGAAAATGAATGTAACTAGAAAACATAATAAGTGAGATCAGCCAGTCTCAGAAATTCAAGGGTATATGTTTTCTCATATGTGGGATCTAGAGAGCAAAAAGGAAAAAAAAAAGGATCTCATGAAAATGAGGAGGAGGAGGGAGGGAGGGAGGGAGAGAGAGAGAGAGAGAGAGAGAGAGAGAGAGAGAGAGAGAGAGAATAAGCACAGTAGAATAGTGGAAAGAGGATTGGGGGATGTAGAAAGGAGGTTTAGGGAAAGAAATGGACCAACTAGTATTATGTGCATATATGACTACATCACTATGAATCTCACTATCATGAACAATTACAATACACCAATTCAAAAAAAAGTTTTTTTAAATGATCACTCTAGTCAGTATTTCAGAATTTGTCAGGCAGCCAGTAGGGGATGCCATTCTCAAGTCCTCCGCCCAGGATTCACATGGTGATCTGCTGGTGTTCTATATTGAAGGAAGTTGACATTCTCCTTGAAAGCTCCCTCTAAACCAACCATTCTTAAAGATCTCAATCATGATCCCATTTGAAAATGCAGTTATAGAGTCTATAACTCTAGTTCTTTCTTTTTAGTAGGAAGAGATAAAGTCAGCCTAACAAGTTTTTTATGTACTTAGGAATATTTCTTCCCTCTCCTTCACTGGGATATAGAAACCGTTGACATAGATTGTAAGATTCTGGGAGGTGGAGTAGAGGCAGCTGCTGATAGGAGAGCCACAGAGACCTGAAAAATCAGGCTTTGGGGAATAAGCTTCATTGTAGTCCTCCTTTCACTGCAGAATACAAAAGGTGAGCAGGTTTCCCATAGGTATACAATTGGTATAATGCAAATGCTGTCAGAAATGGGTTTTTTTATATCTAAATGCCTAGTATTAAAAAAAAAAAAACATAGACACCATGGTATGTAACTGGGTTCTAACCTATTTTATATTCAGGTAGTTTGACAATGGTTTTTAGGGGTCAATTTTGTTTTGTTCTGTTTTTTAACAGACCTGTTTATTCGGTAACTTAAATGCTAAATGAATTCTGATCCTACCAGGATTGTTCTGCTCAGCCTCTTCACATGACTCAGGCCCAGTAAAATTATTCTTACCAGCCTGCCAGTAGTGGTAAAGCTGCTGACATAATCTATCCACTTATTCTGAAAGATATATGACTAAGGGCATGTTCTACACACTGGTCAATTCAGCATTCAGAGGAATATAGTAAGGGAATCTCACCCTAGTTTTACTGGAGAAACCCTAGGCCTACAGAAATATCCTAATCCTTGTCCTTGCAACGACCACCACTCAAAAATTCTGGTTTATTAATGAAACTGTAGTTCAATGCTAAATAAATAAATAAATACACCAAAACCAACAGCTATTTATTTAACAGATACAAGATGCTAAACACTGTCATAACGCTGAGATAGTCAAAAATGAAAATTGACCCCTAATACCATAGAGTTTATGGTTAGTCAGGAAGACATATAATCATCTGTGTCACTGCAACACAAAATGATACATGTTGAGAGGAGATAATCTGGAAGCACATGGTAAAGCCAAAAAGATATTACAGGAGTCACATGTAAGCTTTTCTTGGGTAGAAGCACTTAAATCCAGATTTGAGGAACAGGGAAATCATGGGAAGGAAAAATAGCAGAGAAACAATGAGCCACCACAATCCCACAATAACAGAACTCACCAACACAGAGTGGCAGAGATTACCAGAAGAACAATTCAGATCTTTAATAGTGGAAATGATAAAAGATTTCTGGAAAGAATGCAGAGACAGCTGGAAAGAAATAAAGAAAGTAATAGACAAAGGCTAAAATGGTAACTTTTAAATGTTAATTCTATTATCTATATATGTGACTATCTACATTATTTTATTTTTTATTCATGCATTGTAATCCTATATGATGAAGTTCAGAGTGATAGAGGCATACATGCATGCAGTACCTTGGCTCTCTCCCCACTCCTTCATCCTCTCTTTGTATGACATTGTGATTGGCACTGATAAATTTATGTTTGTCCATCATGTTCCTTAAAGTGATTTCTTCATCAAGCCTCCCTCCCTAAGGCCCACACCACTAGAGTTCATCAACATATGAATGGATTACAAAATCATAGGTTATATACACAATTGAATTATACTCAGCCATAAAGAACAAAAATATGTCATTTGCAGGGAAATAGATGGAACTGGAGAATATTGTGGGTAGTATGATGAGTTGGTCAGAAAAAATGAGAGATCGGACATTTTCCCTCATATGTGGAAGCTAGGGAGAAATTTGAATACAGGAGGAATTCAGCATTAATTTTAGCATGGCATTTTAGGTCTTATTTTATGTTAATCAAAATATTTTATTGTTTTCCCTTACTACAAAGTAGTAAAAGGTAACAATAGAAATAGTAGAAAATATAGAGTAAGCAATGAGAATAAAATACAAATCACTCACTAGTGCACGAACCTAGGTAATCAATTTTCCCCTTGGTAGGATAAATATATCTAAGTCCTTTTGTCCATTCATATGTATTGGTCTGAATTGCTAATAACAGCAAAATCAAAATTATCATGCTGGACGTATTGTACTGAACCTGATTTTTAATTGTCATTTAAGAGATCATGTACATCTTTATGTGTCATTAAATGTTCTTTTATAAGCTTATATTTAAAAAATACTTGCAGTAACAGCAAGAGAAAATTGAATAAAGGAAGATTTTGGATTTTCTTTTGCTTTAGGGAATATTCTAAAAGGAGATGGTGGGGTAGATAAGCATATATTGGGTGCTTCTTTGTCTGTCTTGCTGTAGTCTTTTCTTCTCTCTTATTCTTCTCTTTTTAAATCTAGATAAAGGCAGGAGGATAAAGCAGCCAGTGCCAGGCAATGGATTTTGATTTTTGTTTTGATTCCTTTAAAATAGGAAACTGTAGAGGGAAGCATATCTAGGAATTAGGCAGCTATTTAAAAACAGATGAAGCAGATAAGCAAAATCAGAAGAGTTTCTTTTTGGTTGAAAACAAAAATGACAGAGAAAAGGTTATCATTTAAAAAAAATTAAGGCTGAGAAAGGTAGAAATAATGTTCTCATTTTCTTTTCTCTAAAAATATCTCCTATCTAACAGCATTGTTGTCTCTATTAAAATTATATCTGTGAATGTACTTTGTAAAGTATAAAATCTTGTACAAATTTACAAATGTATTACTCTCCCTCCTGCCTGCCTTCTCTGTCTTTTTCTTTTCTTGCCTTTTTCTTTCACAAAGTACACTGGAAGCTGTGTATGTATGAGCAGCATAAATTTAGGGGCAATTATATGATTATTAAGAAATAATGGAGGAGTGTAACTGTATTTTAAGCAATTACTAGAGAATTTGCAAAAGCGGAGTCTCCCCTGGAGAGAAATCTTGATCTCAATCTTTGTTCTTAAAATTAAGATATGAGAAGCAAAACGGTATTGATAAAATATGGCAAATGTATTACTGAGGGAGAAAGTACAAAATCTAGGGAAGATGACTAAGGAAGAAAGATGTTTGAGGAGAGCAATGGTGATTCAGGCCTAGGGCATTGGAAGTAGAAGTGAGCAAAGGGGTTAGAGAACAAGTCGCTGCCTTTCTCCTGTTCATCCCACCTCCACAGCAATTACCTGGATTTATCTAAAACAGGATGTGTGCCTGGTGCTCTACCAAGCTTTTATGTTACTTCCTAATAGCAACCTCCTGAAGCAGGTACTATTATTTTTCCCATTTAACAGATGAGGAAGCTTACCTTAAAGAGAATAAGAAATGTTTCCTAGGCAATGGACCTAGGACATGACAGGGAGAGAATTTGGGTCCAGGTGCCCTGTGTTCGCTCTTAAGCTGAGTCCAGGACCCATTACCTAGGCTCTAAATATGACTTTCTGGAACCAGCACTTTGTTCCCCCTAAATCTGCCAGATAAGATTTCCTAAATACCGTCTCACTATGTCATTTACCTCTGCCAGCCATAGCCCTCTATTATATGGACCTAACCAGCATCTCTCATTTGGTTTCCTATATTCTTTGTTTTATTTTATTTTTAAGAATCTTATTGCTGCATTGTAATCTCACATCAGAGTGAGATTCAGAGTGATACATTCATACATGCACACATTGCCTGGTGTATTTCCCTCTGCATCCTACCCGGTATATCCCTCCTCCCTCCCTGTACATGTTAGTGAGATTTGTAGTGACACTTTCATATATAGAAAAAGATTATTTGAATTGTTTCTTTCCTCAAGTTTCCTCTTCCCCTCCTCTCCTCCCTCACATCCTCTCCCATCTCCTTCTAACATATAGCCTTTCCAAATAAAGATTTTTGGAGAAGTTAAAATTAACTATCAATTTAGTTAGAAATTTTAATTTTGAAATTTTCTTTTTTGTCACTTTCAATTTAACCTGGCAACCATTTATTAAGCATCTGTGTTATATGCATAGACCTACCTATTCACTGGGAATCCAAAGACGAATCCATGAATCCCGCTGCTAAAGGAGTTTGTAATGAAGATGAGGTTGCAAATAGAGATTACATGGCAAGGAAAAAAGCAAACCTGTAAAAAAGTGTATTTTAAGTCTGAACATTGTTTTAAAGTTTGGGACATTTTCTCTCTCTTTAGATCAGGGAATGATGGAGGCTTAAAAGTTACAGTAATTTTTGAATATCTCGCATTGGTAATTTATCTTGATTGATTTATTTGCCATCAAAGATTGTAATATGTTAGAGTCAATTTTAATTAAATGCATGTATTTTTAATAAAGCTATTTAACAAATTCAGATTTGAAAATCAATATGTCCTCTAAAATAAAAATTATCTGCCATTTGTCATTATGCATAGAAGAGGTTATACTGTTTTCACAGGAATTATAATTTTTAAAAAATGGTTAATATACACATTTACATAGTTTTTACTCTAAGTATGGAATCTTTCTCACCTTTATGAATGCCTGAGGAGTTACATTCTAAATGCATGATTGCACCCTTTTCTTTCAATAAGCAGACTGCAAAAATAGTAATTCTTTATAACACTAGAATCGTGTGAAAATCAAATTGGTGCTTTCTGCAGGCTGATAAGCTTATCTGTACTGGTCACTGTACTTGATTTCTAAAAGCAACTGTATAGTGTTCAGACGCAAATGTATAGTGCACACCCTCTGAGACTCTCAGATGAAATTATTCTTAACTTCCCTATATCTGTATTATCACTATATTTGTGAGAGATTTGTTGAAAAGATTTACAGTGAGTTTAAAGAAAAATGTGGGTGAAAATTAGCCTAATTTCATCTTTTAAAAGTTCATCAGCTTTTCCAATTTTATTTTGAAAATGAAACTTCTACAAGTGATATTCTCCTGAAAAGCATCCAAATTGACTAGCTTAATAATAACAAAACATTTATTGCTACCATTTTTCATTTTATTAATAAAAGTGAAAAACAGGCAACTACTAATGAGGTTGTTACTATTTCTAATGTGAAGGTTAAAAACAGACCTTACTGGGAAAAGTACATATCAAGCCTTATTCAGATCATTACCAGAATTTGTTTTTAATATGACACATTTTCAAATTTTAATTAGAACACAAAACACGAAGTGCTCTAAATGTGTAATTAAAATAAATCTGATGCTGTTATATTTTTGTAAACTCAGCATCATTACTAGATTCTATCTCAGTGATGAAAAAGAAGATAATATTATTTCTTTTCACTTTCAGCATAATGATCACTTAAGATAGGAACATAGCTGTTAGATAAAATTACTCAGCAACATAATTGGGGTGAAATGGTCACAGTGGAAAAGCAATGATAATTACAGGAGTAGAACAGGGCAATCACAGTATATATAAACATAAATAGGTAGAGTTTGCATGGTTTGGACATGTCCATGAAATTAGAGAAATATAAAATTTAAATATATATTTGTAAATTAAGAAAACCTTTAAGGATGTTAGAGTAAAGTGTTTTTTAGAAAAGATCAGTGATAAGAATAGAATGTTGTGGGATCGAATAGGAGAAAAGATCAAAGAAAATTTAATCTAAAATAAACTTATTGATTTAAAATACCAATTTTCCAGGTATTTATTGATTATATTTGTTGCTGTTAATTTTTTCCTTGTATCATTATCTTTTAATAATACTGTCCCTTCTTTCGAATCAACCAATTTCATACAAATGTGAAAGTAATATAGACGTATAGTGTTGAAGAATTTTGCATGATATGAATGCATCCTAAAGCGTCACTCAACTTTATAATACATTGTCACTTGCTCAGCAATCCAGACATGCAGTGGGCCAATCATTATGTAGGGCTCATAGGAAATAGGGGTTGCTGAATAATCAGAGCCTATTTGTAGTTTTTGAACCTTGAAACGAAGTGAAACTCTTTACAGGATCAACACAACTTTGAATCCAATCCCAAATCACCCAGCCTCATGTTAAAGATGAAACTCCACAATTTGCAAAGATCTCAACAAGTAATAGTCTAGTAAAGATCTTTAGTAAAGTTAATTTATTCTCTAGACCAGTGGTTATCAAACTATAGTCAATGGCTTAAATCATACTATTCATTTTTGTAAATACCCTTTTTGGGGAGGGCACACTCATGTCCATTTGTTTATATATTACTGATGGCTATTACCATACTTCAGTGACAGAGATGATAATTATAACAAAGATTATAAACTAGCTGGACATGGTGGAGCATGTCTGGAATTCCTGTACTTGGGAGGTTGAGACAGGAGGATTTCAGGTTTGAGGCCAGCTTCAGCCACTTAGCAAGATGCTCAGCAAACTAAGGAGACCTTATTTCAACATCAAAAAGTAGAAAGGTCTGTGGGTGTAGTTCAGAAGTAGAATTGCTCTGGGTTCAATCCTTTGTAACACACACACACACACACACACACACACACACCCCACAGGAGATAATAAAACCAAAAATATTTATTATTTTACTTTACAAAAAAGAAAAACAACCTTTTTCTTGTTCTCTCTGTATAGCAAAATGTCTTTCTGAAAGGATAATACATAATTTAGGAGAGAATTCTGGTAAAATTAAGGCTCCAAGAAATAGTAAGTAGGTTGGCCTACAAAAGAATTTTAATCTTATTTTTATACAACAAATGTCTTTTCCATAGTATCAATTTTCTACCAAGCCTCAAATGTATGTTGGAATTCAAATCAGTTTACTCATCTATTTTAGATATGCATGACTTTTACCAAACCTTTGAAACTCTTAATATAACTAGTAAGAATTTAAATCATTTGGAGAGGTTAAAATTTTTCATAGGAAGCAATTTTCTTACATGGTGAGTACCTGAGAATTTGACATATTTATTTTCATTATATCTAACCATTCCCCTCTACTCAGCACCCAGTCCTCATCAATTATTAATTCTATGGCTTCCAAATCCATAGTCCATTGAAAGAATGATAAGTTCAAGTTCACAGATGACCCACAGGTTATCCTATTCAGTGAATCTTATTTAGTCTTTCCCTTACTGAGCTTTCAGCCGCATTCAGTGCTGTCCACTAGCCCCCTCTTTTAAATATTCTCTTTTCTTGGAGTCAGTAACCCTTTCTTGGTTTTCCTCTGATTTCTCTGCCAACTATTTCCTCCTTTGCAAGCAGCTTTATCTAGTAATTATTAGTTAGAATTCTTCAATGCTCCATCTGAATCCACTTCTTACTTCTCTATTTTGCTACCAAGGAGATTCCTCAACTATTCACAGTGGTACATGTCTGTACTTGGAAGTCTGGGACAGGAAGATTACATTTTCTAGGCCAGTCTCAGCAAGTTAGTGAGAACTTCAACAACAAAATAAAAAAAGAAAGGACTGGGAATGTAGCTCAGAGGTAGAATGTCCTTGTGTTCAATCCCCAGTACCAAAAAACAAAAACAATCAAAACTGAGTATTCCTTCATGTTTATACTGCTATTACTAAATGCCTAAAATGACTTACAATTTATCTCTCCAGTCCATACTATTCATATGATCTATAGATTCATAAATCCAATGGCTTATATATTTTCTTGAATATCTTGCATGGATATCAAATGTGTTCAAAATTGAGCATATGATTTTCTCTCAAACATGTTCATCATAGAATGTACCGCATTCTATTCATGTACACAGGTAAATAGCCTTTGGAGTTATCCTGGACATTCCCCTTTATCTCACTACATTGATAAAATCTGTCTCCAAATATGGTTGCTTTTAACCTACATACATTTGTAATATAATAAGGGTATAGAAGCTAGTATAAGTACTGCCGAGATGATAACCAGATAAATTTCTAATTTCAATTGTACATAGTCACAGGTTTATTTATACCCAGTAGTAAATGAATAAAAGCACACAATTTTGTTGAAATCGTATTTATTTCCCGGAAAATCCAGGCGTGGCCTAGGAAAAGAAGGCTCAAGTACTTTTCATCACCCCTGGGGCCACTAATCTTTCCTGCAGCACTGCTTAATATATTCACCTCTCACCACTTCCACCATCCTCTTTCATCTGAACTAGTACAATATACCCATAACTGCTCTCCTGCTTCCACTCAAGCCCTTCATTAAATGATTCTCCAGACTTCTGTAAAGGTACTCAAATCTAATCATATTAATTTCTTTCCCAAAGAGACGAAAAGAATGCTGTAGTGGTTTCCCATTACTCTTAGTGTGGAAATAAACTGTTTGCCAGATACTACAAGATCTTTTATCATATGACTCATTTTTCTCAGCTTTACCACTACTTGCTTTCTCCATTGAAGGGACACTGGTCTTCTTCAGACCTCTCATATTCACTGCAGTGTTTCCCATCATGGGACCTTCATATAAGCTCTTTACTCTTTTGAATGTTTTTTCTTTCCTCAGTACTATCCACACCTAGTCATTCTTGATAAGTTATTTCATATATTACTTCCTTAGAAAATCCTTTGTGCCTTCTCCTTAAGTCTCGTTCTTTTGTTATAAATTTTATGGCACTATGAACTACATTATGATATGAGACTATAATGCATCAATAAAAGTATAAAAAAGAAAAAAATGACCTGCTTAAATACGTAATTCTAATATCTAAATGAATAATGTCTTAATGAAAACATAGCTACTTATTCTTTGCCAGTTTCATATTTTTATCACATTTAAAATTTACATGTACAACAAATCTACATGACAAATACTAGTTTTATTCTCATTCTGCAGTTGAGGAAATTGAAACTTGGATACACGACACTGACCTTAACCATATAATTAAGAAGGCCAAGATTATAACACATATGTATATTTCCATAATCTCTCCCTTCTACATTTCCAGACAGGAAGGAAGTAGTGGCATTACATTTTTATAAGGCACACATTTAGTTTTCTTTATATTTTGTGAATAATAAATTTTGTAAGTAAATATTCTTTTAGAAACTGTCACAATTCAAATATATAGGAGAAAATTTTTCTTATAATTAATAAGTATAATGATCTGTCTAGGGGATGAACTATATATCTGCATGTATTAAGGAAACCAAAAGAAGATAGACCTTATATTATGTAAATTAAGATATTCAACAACCAAATCTAGAAACAGTCACATTTAAAATTTGAAATATGTGCACTTTAGTCTCAATAATAGTCTTTTTCTTTCCCAGAGATAGTTTTACTCTAGGATATTTGAAGAAAAATCAGTGTCAAATATCTTCCCTTAGGCAGGGTATGTTGAAAAGGAGTACATGACCATTACACAATTTACATCATTTCTTTTGAAAAAAAATGAAAAGGAGAAAAATCACAGACATGAAGAAATTGTAAAGTACAGCATGAATCTTTGATATTGACAATATAAAGCAAATGACTGCCAATGCTCTAAGCAGTTACTATATTTTATTGGTGTATCTTCTGGATTCATAAATTATTATTCCATAGACTTCTGGGGCAGCACCAGATGAGACATTGTTGAAACAAATTTTATATATCTACCTTATCAAACAAGCTAGGAAACTTTTTCCTAAGGAGCAGACTTCCCTCCCCTCACTGGAATGAAATATCTTCCAATTTCAATCCACCATAGATTAATGGTCACCTGTTAATAATCTGATGATTTTGAACAGGGAGTAAAGAGTTGATCACATTCCAAAAAAGCAGTGAAACTGTTCAGACAAGACATTTGCTTCCTTTTTCTGTTTAATTGTTTCACTGAGAAATACAGAGCATTTGAGAATGGCATTCTTTCCCTGTTAAGACAAAATGAATCTTTGTACAAGGGAGTGTGTAGAAAATGGACTGTGAAACTATATTTTCATGGACCAGTTAGAATAGATGTCAAGTGTCATTATAATAAATTAATGACCAGCATGATCTTTACTGAAAAAGATCTCTTCTTTCTCTCCACAGACAGTAAAGAAAATACAAAATAGCCGGGCGTGGTGGCGCACGCTTGTAATCCCAGCATTCGGGAGGCTGAGACCGGAGGATCCGGGTTCGCGGCCAGCCTCAGCTACCTAGTAAGGCACTCCGCAACTTAGTGAGACTGGGTTTCAAAATAAAGAATAAAAATAGGGCTGGGGGGTATAACTCAGAGGTAGAATGCCCCTGAGTTCAATCCCCAGGACCGCAGAAAAAAAAAAAGAAAATACAAAATAAACAAGGAACAAGGCGAAACAGTAATTCTTATAGGGTATTCCTCCCAGGTTCCTAAAATAAACATAATTTGACTTAGAGCCCCTTAGCCCATTCATCAAATATTTTTAATACTTGCAAATGTACAGTTATTTAATGAAGAATTTGGAAATATGAGCAAGGTAAATTTTTATTCAATCCCAGTTTGATATTTTGATTGCTCTGGACTATTTGTCTCAGTATATTTAATAGAATAATAATTACAATAAGAATGCAGTCATAATATATACTAAAGGGAAAAATGGTGTTTTATATGAGTTCAACATATTTTATAAGGGTATAAATACTTATAGTATTTCTATTGTGATAAAAAGCCTGTTCAGTAATGAATACTGTAGTTAGGTATATGCCAACTAGAGATATTAGTAACTGACTGACAGTGCAGTATAATTTTCATTGAACACAATGAAGCATTTCCCAGGCAAAATTCTACATTTAGTTTTTCAACTTTAGCAAGTTAGAAAGTGACTTTTCTGTATCTATCTGGGTAGGCAACTTGTTTCCTCAATTATGCCCTGGTTTTCCACTTTTTTCTTGCCTAAGGATTGAATCTTATAGGCCCATGTGTTTCTAAGTTCAGTCCAGCATTAGAATCACCTGAGGTGCTTTTAAAATGCAGACTTCTGGAAACAATAGAGACAAGTAACTTGGATGCACAGACTACATCTTGAGAATGCTTGCTAAAGGTCATGATTTTATACCTTGGCAAAATTTCCCCAGTATTTTGCATCCATTTTACTTGGCTGCCTCATTTAAACAACAAAAGTGGCTTCTTAGTGGGCAGCTATTTGGACAACTCTTCGCCTTTGAGAAAGTTGGTAAATTTTTGTTCCTGATTTAGTCAAACTACCCTTGGATGAAATCCCATTTAGACATCTTCCATATAGAAATATTTTCAAATCAAAACAGAAAGAAATGAGCAAATGAGTAAACAGAAACCTTTGGAGGGCTGGGGATGTAGCTGAATGGTAGAGCACTTGCCTAGAAGGCATAGGTTCCTGCATTTCATCCCTAGTACCACAAAATAAGAAAACAAAACAAAACAACTTTTGGACACTTTTTACACTGGTAAAACTGGTATGAAGACCTATTGTTAAATACAGGAGAAGGAAAAACTTGGTGGAGCGAGGTGTAGAGATCATTCGTAAAACAAATAGCAAGGCAGCAGAAAGTCTATAGAGCATTGCCAGGGACAACAATCAATTGAACTTATGTAGCAAAGCTCCCTGGCATAGGTGGTCTGCCGTTTATGAGAAGCTTGGGTTCAGGAGTTTTTGACCTGGGGTTAAATACCCCAAAGCAACCATCAATGACCTTCAAATAAGTTTAAAGTGACCTAAACCCACAAAACTTTGTGCATGTGTGCTGCTTTTTTGTCCAGAGTGTGGCAGGAGAATTGAACATAGTTTCAATCAATTTCTCAGAGATGTCTGTGATCCCACAACAGTTGTAAAGCCATAAGGAATCTTCCTTTTTTGCCACAAGGCCCCTTAATTCTATATACTGTTGAAGTAAGATTAAAAATTGAAGCAAGGTAAATGTTTGGAGAGCTGAGAAGAAAGTGAAAATGTCTTCCAGTCAGCATTAAATGGCCTGCTTTGGCCAAAATATTGCTTGGCTATTTGAACAATAAGTAATTTTTCCCACCATCCTCCACACTCCATTTCTGCCCTGTGTAGCAGAAAAATTAACCTGCAGACCATGCAAAGACTGTGCTTGGCAAGGGATTGTTGAAATAAAGAAAAACAAAAAGTATTAGCAAGACCAGCAGTTTTTGGTTCTCATTTTAAGGCTCAGTCTTTCTCTAGTTCACCTCCCTTCTGTTTGGCTGATGCACAAAGCTTATTCTCAACTTGTTAACTCTTGCTTTTCCCTTTAGGTGAAAAACTTTGTCCCCAGAGTTTAAAAATTTGGATTGAGAACAACAAGGGAGCCGAATGTGGTGATGCATGCCTGCAATTCCAGTACTTGGAAATCTGAAACAGAAGGATCCCAGGTTAGATGTCAGCATGTGGTAACTTAGACCCTGTTTCAAAATAAAAAAAAAAATTGAAAAAGGCTCAGGATGGGATTCAGAGCTAGAACACCCCTAGGCTAAATCCCTAGTAGTACAAAAATATAATAAAATAAAAGAATAAAGGAATATTTTAAAATTTCTTCTATTAAAGCAGGCAGTCTCAATGAGTTCATAAAACTGTTGAGTTATTCTCATGTATTCAAGGTGTTTTTATTAGGATCCTAGGCCACAATGGTCTCTGGTCAATGAGATACTATTTTGATTGATTGTGGAAATATAGGACATAAGGATGTAAATACAGGACATAAGATGTGAGGGCCTGTATGTGAGGAAGCTTCAGGTCTGCAAAGGCTAGTATAAAATATAATATATAATCTGAATGATTAGAAAGTATTCTATGCAATTGTTTTCTATTTACTGGAAGAGCAGTCCAAATGTAGGCAATGATAGATCACTATAAGTAGTCCTCTCATGAAGCATCACTCCCCCAAACAACTATTTGCCTGCCACTTGAAGGACTCATTGGCCCAAGTACACTTAAAATGCAACTTGATCTACACCTAACCATTGAATATAAGCATCTCAGCCAGATGTGGTGGTTCACACTTGTAATCCTAGTACTTGAGAGGCTGAGACAGGAGGAGTGCAGGTTGAAGGACTACCTCAGCAATATAATGAGACTCTCAGCATCCTAGTGAGACTCTGTATAAAAAACAAAACATACAAAGACTGAAGGTGTAGGTTAGAGGTATAATACCCTTGGGTTCAATCCCCAGTACCACCAAAAAACAAACAAATAAGCAAAAAAATAAAAACAAAATAATTACCTCAATTATTGCTGTATGATGTAATGGTCAATAACTGGCAATAAATCTATAGTTAGTGTAAAAACATATATGTGCTTGTTTGTTCATTAATTCAATAATCATTTATTATTGTTTGGTACAAATTACCAAAGGCATATTGTTTCCATTCAAATAAATAAGAAATATGGAAATGTCACTTACAGATGGTCACTGGCTATTATGATTAATAAAAATTTTTTGTATTCAATACTGTTGTATGCTTGTAATACTGCAAACTCTCTATGCTGAAGAAGAGAAGTTAGCCTCTACAGGATAAGTAAGAGAACACTGCAATTTGAGTTTTATTTTGGAAGCATATTTGAAACAAATTATACTACCTGTGGAAATCAAGAATATGATAACAAACCAGGTTGATTAGGATATGCTGGCAGTAACTAGTAAAGAGGATCCACCAAAGTGGATCAACTAGTAGTGAGAAAGAAGAGATATAAATATATTAAAATATTAAAGGATAAAGAGATTTGGGAACAAGATTTTCTATTTCATTTCAGATTTCCAAACTTGAGCCCTTGATATACTATGAATTTCACCTTCATAAAACTGGATTATCAAAGATAATTCTTTGGCCAGCCAAATCCAGAAAAGCTACATTAATAATTAAAATAAGAAATTAGAGATGTCAAACATATTAGAATCTTGACCCCAGGGAACTGAAATGATCATCTAAACACAGCACCCTAGTCAGCTTCCTTCCTGGGAATTGTTGGTAATTTTCCATTTAAAAATTTTTTGATTATTTCTTTTTTATTTTATGATTTTATTGGTGCATTGCAATTATATATCACAGTGAGATTCAAAATGATACATGACATATGCACACATCACTTTGATTGTTTTCCTTCAGATTCCACCTCAATCCTCCATTCTTCCCTTTTTTGGTTAGTAACAAACCAAATACTAGCCTTGGATTACAAAGATTCTTCTCTTCTATCTACACTTCTTCCCTACCAACTGAAACCTATGGATTACTTGAATTTTCCTTGTGCTATATTCTTAAATTTGGTAATGTGCAGGAATAATATGCATTACAATTTAATCCAAGGTTATGACTTAGAAATCATATATATCTGAGAAGTAAACTTTGAGTTAATACATGATACTATCTCACTCTAAGTGTTACTTAAATATTATATAACTTTATAACAGTTTAAAATTTTATAGTATTATTCTTGTTATATGGTTTTATTTATTTGTTTAATGGAAGAAGGAAAATGTTTCTGAATATTCCTTTTAATCTACAAAAGAGGTTTCACTCAGCATCCCCTGGTTAGCATTCTTATTATTCACAGCTTGCCATGGTTTTTCTTTGATACATAAATCTTATTCTCATTTTCCATATTCTCACTTTTCACTCTGACTGAAACTATTGGTGATATCCTTAAATACCACACACATGGTTCTAAAAAAATAGGAAAGTATCTTTTCACTCCTTTTTATTAAAGCACTCAGGCCAGGAGTGGTGATATACACCTGTAATTTCAGTATTTGGGAGGCTGAGACAGGACTGCAGGTTCAGGGCTAGTGCACACTAACTCACTTAGACCATGTTTCAAAAGAAAACATACAATACTGATGAAGGTGTAGCTCAGAGGTAGAGCATACCTGGATTCAGTACCAGGTGTCACAAAATACAAATAAGTAAAAAAAAAAATTCGCTCTTTATCCCAGAGAAACTCTGAAAACATCCATTGCTGGTGACCAAATACCCAGTGTACATTTTCTGGTTATTCTACTTGTCCTTCCATTCTCTATTGGGAGATAAAATACTGAAAGATAGTCTTTTCCCCTCAAAACTATCATTTTTGAAGTTACTTCGAGTCTATATGCTGAAGATGTCTCAAAGCAGGCTACAGAACTGAGGCACTCTGAATAGATATTAGGAAGCAGGATGGAGAGAGTGGAAAGGAATCAAGAAAATGTCTAAAGTTGAAATGAGAATGTGATGGTTTCTTCACCTTCTTAAGTGCCTTTCTTATTTGTTGGTTTCTGACACAACTTAACCTAAAGCATTTCCTAAAGGAGAAGATATTTAGAGGTATTTAGAGACAAGCAGAGATTCACAATATGAGCACAGGGGTTTCACGTAGGATGAAAAGCTGATCTTCATAATTTCTCCTCATTTCCATCACACAGAGTAGGACCATGTAGCCCATTCTGAGCCACAAATGGTCTGGGACCAAACTCCACCAAGATGATTTCTCTTCTCTCACATTTATGCCAATTCTTCTCCATTCCAGGTAATAATCTCGTATCCCCAAAAGTAACAAATACAGACTATTATGCTGGGCCTGCACCTGTTTTCTAACCAATATATTCCTAATAAGTACTGGGTAAGTAGCTCTTCAATGAATGAGTACATTCAGATTTTCTATTGTAGCTTTTAGCACTTCCAGAAAAATCATTTTTATTCCTTTCAATTGAAATTAATGATTTACTTTATTTTAGGGCAACTGGGATTTTTAGATTATGTCTCTTGCTTGTGTTTCACGAGGAAAGAAAGGTGACAGAAGAGTAAGCAACAGAATTCTTGTCAGACTCAGCCTGTGCCTTTAAAAAATAAGTTATGACTTTGAAATATTAGAATGAATGTCCAAAAGCTAGAATTTGATAACCAAATCTGTCAGGGGCACAATGAAGGTCAGCATGTCTGTGAATGAGACCTATGGTATCAAAAATATTGTGCTGGATGAATCAGCAGCACTCTGTTGGCTGCCATTCATCATTGTTACAACATCTGAAAAGCATGAACATGATTAATTTATTTCTACTATTTTAGCTATTTGAAGTCATGTATCATATTTTGTTGATTGAACAACTCACTGTTAAGTTGAGTTTATAGCAAAAGGCAAAACACAGCCCTACAACAAAACCCCCTCTGCTGTAGTTGAGGTCCTTGTTTGATTAAAAAATAAGTCAATGTTAGATAATATTTTTCTAATGCTCCATATTCTTCTGATATTAAATTCATATTATTAAAGTTCTCATAATGCTGATTATTTAAACATATATAATATATATTTTTCGGTTGTGATAATCAGGATTGAACCCAGAGGCATTCTACCTCCAAGATATACCTTCATTCTTATTTACTTATTTATCTATTTACTTTGAAACAGGGTTTTGCTAATTTGCTGAGAGTTTTACTACTTTGCTGAGGCTGTCCTTGAACTTGCAATCCTACTCTCTTAGCTTCTCAAATTCTGGGGTTACAGGCATGCACCCGCACTTTCAAGTGCATAAACCTAAGAAATCAAATTAAGGTATGTATTAAGTATCTTTTCAATGATTGATTTTTAAAACTTTAAAAAATAAAAAATGCCAATCACACTAATTTAATTATTCTGCAATTCTGGGTTGGGGATCAAAATATTCAGACTTCATTTGATAAAAGAAAGATAATTAAAAGACAATGAATGTTGGATCCTATAATGTACTTTGTCTTATCAACATCCTATGATACCTCATCAGAGATGTCTTCATCTTCAAAATGAGAGATTTAGATTAGATGATCTCTACATTCCCTTCTAGTTCTGATATTTTATGGCCTAAGCTTTACTGTGATGCATCTTGTTCTTTCTTTTATCCATTACACTTATCATTAATTCTGAGGTAAAAGTTACAGTTTAAAATATCCTTTCCCCCTTATACTTTTGGATGACTTTTATCAGGAAAAAACAAAATAAAAATCACTTTCACAAGTTATTTTCCAGTTGAAGAAAAAGGTTTTTTCTCTCTAAAATATACAATATTTAATATCAAAATTAACAATAAAAAAGGAAAGCAGTCCCTAATAGCACAGCAAGGGTTGTTATGGTGTTTTCTGTTAGGAGTCTAAGACTCTGATTTTCCTCTTGCTTTATATCCCATGGAGCTGAACCAAGCCTACAATTCCCATTAACTTCAAAAAAAAGAGCCCATACTCAGATCAGCTCCTCAGGGGTATACAATAAGAAAACAAAACTGAAAAAAGAGATAAATAAAGGAAATACAAATCTTTTTGCTCCAAGAGGGATTCTTTTCACTTTTTGGATTATCTTTTCTTGTTGGTCTCAGAGATTACTAGGGTTATTATTAGTGCTGCGTTAGTACGTTTTGATCTATGTGACAGAAGCAGCGAAGAGTAGATAGGGTAGAAACACATTAGCATAGGTGTCAGTACAGATGTCTGATAAAACTATCAAAGCTTAATGGTCCTTGTCAGCAAGTAGGTTTGTGACAGTGGCAATGGATCAATTGTAATCAGTTTTTTTTTTTTTTTCTGGGAGGTAAAGTACATTTAAACAAAAGATTTTCCATCTTCTTTCATACCTGAGAAAAGTTGAGTTCTGCTCATAGATAGCTTCATACTGGAATGGAAGCTATACATTGGAATAATTCACGGAAAGCAAGGGATTTCTTTATTGTACAGTATGCTGTTGTGTCAAAGTTGACCTACATTAATGCTAAAGACAAGTATCACATTTTCTCTTTCTTTCTACCTTTTCCATCCACCTTCCCTGGGCCTGACATCAAACACTGGTAAATATTGCTTATCCTATAAGGAATCCATCATAGGGAATGAAGGTTATTTTTGTGTTGCAAGCCATAGATTTTGATGGCTGGACAAAATTCCATGAGTATAGAGTAGATTTGGGAATTAAAACTGACATGTCTTTGCAATGAATGGAATATGAGTTAAGAAATAATGACAAGTTAAAGATGAGTTCTATGGTACCCTAAGATTATTTATTTTTTTAGTGATTAAATAAAATATTTTTAAATGCCTGATAAAAAAAGTACTCAGTAAAATTAGCTATTATCATTAAAACTTCAAAGAGGATTTTCTCACATGGTTACTGTAGTACTGATTATGAAGAAAATTGATGTTTTCTTAAATGGATACTCAAAATCATAAAAGTTGATATTATTATAAAACGATATAATGTAATGTTTGATACATGTAAAAATAGGTGTCTGTTTTCTTATTCTCATGGAGATATTGCTATCCAATTTGCAGTTTCACTCAGAATGTGTAATAACATATAGGGTGAAACAAAATTAGCTGCAAATTTCCATTGCCACTTCCTTGGAATAATACATTTAGAAGCAAACCAACCAATTCAAGCAGACTCCAGATACAGAGTGCTTGGAATACATTCTTACCACATAAAGGTGACCTAGTATTAGTAATTTACATAAGGTTTCAAAACATTTTTGCTAAAGTCTCTCATGGGGGGTAATTAAGAAAATATATAAATGGAACTGGTTAAGCAAAGAAGTTAAATGTGCACTTAGTGTGGTAGGATTACTACTGTCTTTATATTATTTTTATTATGCTTCCAAATTAATGATAAGTACCTATATTCAAATTTTGCAGTAGGTGCTTTTTACTACCATATAACGCTATAAAATATAATTTTCCCATAAGCATCAACAGTCTATCTTGAATAGTAAATAGACATAATAATGGTAATTTATAGTATGTAGGAGAAGTAAGAGAAATGCACACAACCAAAATAAATTCTGCCAACCCTCTTTTGATGGTCTTCAAGAATCTCACTATGGCATATAATTACAATGTACCAATAAATGTATAATAATATTAAAAATAAGAAAGAGTAACCCCTTAGAAATGGCCTACTTATGATATTATTTCATCATCAGCAGTCAGTGCAAGCTTAAAAGTAAGCAGTACAGCAAATAGTTTTGAAGGCCAAGGTGAAAATAATAGCTACATACCTTATGAAATCTGTAGGTTAAGTAAATAACATAGTAGCTAATTTTCAGATATAGTAGTCTGTTCTTAATAATTTTTAAACTTTATCTTTGGAGAGAACTAACACATCAGAAGAATAGATAGCAAGATTATATAATATGACTCCATCCAAATCACTTCACATTGCTTTCATTGAATTGCATCTTTATATGAAGTTATTGATGTTTCTCAAAGTTTTCTCAAGGAAATAGTCATTTGAGATACATTAATGCATGTTCTGTACTAGACAAGTTCTCCATCGATACTCTTATACAAATTCATTAATTAGGTTACATTTGCATTAAGGAAAGCTTTGCTTCTTCAGAAATTCAGGTCTAAAAGACTTATAAAACACCTGCAATATACAGAAACCTGAAATCAATTTCTGTTTTCTCTCTGCATACTACTCTCACCTTCCATGATACCAGATATTTCCACGGGCCAAAACACTAAAGTACATTTTTATCTGATAAATTGGTTTCTACTCTTTCAGTCACATAGCTTTTTAACAAATTTGATGAAATCTCTTGCTCATAGCACCTTGTTTTTCAGCATAATATTTGTTCATAAAGATTAATATAATGTATTCATTTTATATCATCTTAGGTTTATGAAGCAGGAAATAAGGATATATGAATAAACTTCTATGTTAAAAAGAAAGTCTAGCTTAGAATTCCCATTTGAATTTTATAATTTAAATGATCATGATTATTTACTATTATTTACAAAATAAAAATGATTTCTTGTATAGATTCTTGTAGAGAGTCAAAGTCACTTTTGAAATGCAGTATGCAATAAATATAGGCTTTTGAAGTAAATACTACTACATCCTTAATACTCTTATTTAAACAGTGGCAAATAATAAAATTTCCTCATATTTCAATGATAAAATTCCTGACCTTCTGATCTTGGATTATTGGAGAGTCACATCTCATTAGTCAGGAGTGATTACTAGTTGTGTGACCTTGAACTATTTAATGAATCTCTGTGTGACCTTGAACTACTTAATGAATCTATCTGATCCTCAGTTTCTTTATCTGAAAAATTAAGATCACAATTACAGTGCATACATCAGAGGTTTTTTATAATGATTAAATGCATACATTTTTGCAAAGTGCTTAATGCATGGACCATAGAAATGTTAGTTATGATTCAGAAAAAATTTAAGTTGTAAAACATTATGTAGAATATGATTATGGAGGGCATGAAAGTCTCCTCTTTAGATTTAACTTTAAGAGAATCTATAAGCAAGCCAGGCATGGTGGCACACACCTGTAATTCTAGAACTTGGAAGACCGAGACAAGAGTATTGTACGTTCAAGTTTGGACTCAGCAAAGAACCTATAAGCACATTTGACTAAAAAAAACTTAGCTGCCAAACATTTGGATTTGTTGTGGTGCTAAAATGTTGAGATCTCACTTCCCCTGGGATGCTCTAAGGAAATGACTGATAGGGTGAGGAGCTGCTAGATTTAGGCCATTCCTTATCTGGCATTCCTCTAATAGACAATACTTTTGGAGGAATTGACAATTAGTCTAGTGAGGATATTTTCAGATATTCATTGTATACTTTGGGACTATTCTTTTCAAATCCTTTCCACTTACCTCTTTTCTTTCACAGTTGTCAGACTACACTTCAGGCAAACATTCCTCCCTTTTTCTTTTCCCTATAGCTTACTTCATCCTTCACTGGTGTCTCACCCATAAACTCTTTTTCATGTAATGCCATATTTAGATCTGTTTCTCAGAAAATCTAAATTGATATAGATTATGATATGTATAAAGAAATAAAGTATATATGTTTGGGGAAATTCTGGGAAGATAAACAAGAAACTAATTAACTACATGTTGAAAAAAGAATGTTTTGGAGGATTTGGATTTTTTCTGATTTTGGTTTATATTCTTGAAATTTGTTTGAATTTTTAATCACAAGCATATATCAGTTTTGCATTTAAACAAAAATGAGAAAAGACAACATGATATAATGAAAAGAATACTGGAAAATGGATTTAGAAACTCTGGATTTGGATATCTGCTCTGACATTTTTCAACTGAAAAACCTATTTAAATCTTCAGCTTTACTCTCTTCATATGGAAAAATGGAGATAAAGATTGCTACTTGATATTGTATCTAATATAGAATGCAAGTTATTCACACTCATTAGTGAATGACATTCACTGTCAAAATGTCCACTTCTCATTAAATGCCAAGACTAACCTTGTACAGGGAACGAAAACATGAGTGTCTACATATAATGATCTACATATGTTGAAGTACCTTACCTACCCAATGATGTCACATCCATCTCTTTTCTATAATTTGAAGTGAGCTGTGGTTTTGAATCCTGTTATTATAGCTACATAATTCAGTGTTGTGTTAAGTACCATGCTATTTTAAAGCAAAGACAAAATCAGCACTTGAATGACAAAAGCTAGCTTTGAACTTGGTTGATGACAGTGAAATGCAGAGAACCTCATTCCTAAAGATTGAGAGTTGTTTCATTTGCAGAAGCCTGTTTTTCTTATACCAAAACGCTTTTGCAACATTGTAATTTCTGTTAACAATATGTAGTTGAAAGTAAACTAATTATTGTAAATTATCCAAGCATCACAGGTACATGCACAACTTGAGGCTCCATCTGCTTGTATTAGAACTAAGCATCTGATGAAATAAAATGATGACTTCAATGATTAGTAAAAGATTTAGACAAATAAAATACTGGTTCTTAAGATTAAATGTATTTGGTATTTAATAATTACAATACCAAATTTCTCTGCTAAACACACTGCATAGAAAGTTAAAGTACTCTGAAAACTCTTCTTTTATATATGTAAATTAGTTGAGATGATGGATAGGAGAGATGCAAAGCCTGGGATCGCCATAAAAAATCTATCTAAAAAAAGTTTCCCTACTCTTTCTGAGGAGATATTAAGAACCCCTATCAGACAAGATTAATGACCATTTCCTCACCACATTATAGTCAAAATCTGTAACGTAGCGGTTAGGGACAGAATTCTAAAAGCATTGAGAGCAAAAGGCCAGTTGACATTCATAGGTAAAGCAATAAGAATCACTTCAGATTTCTCAACCCAAATACCAAAAGCCAGGAGGGCAAGGAGTGGTGCACTTCAAGCCCTTAGGGATAACAACTTCCACCAAGATTGCTATTTCCAGCAAAGCTATCCTTCAAAATAGATGGAGAAGTAAAATACTTCCAAGATAAACAAAACCTAAAGGAATGCATGACAAGCAAACTGGCACTCAAGAAAACACTCAAAGAAATGAAACACAAGGAAGAAATAAAAAATAAACTTCAGAAATGCAGAAGGGACAAATATCACCAGATGAGCAACTAAGCAAAGAAAAACTAATATTGTTTCAAATAGAAAACAGGAAATAAAGTCATCTCCCCATAATAACACTGAATTTCAATGGTCTCAACTCCCCAATTAGAATATGTGGAAAGGAAAATTGGCTTAGCACTCATAATCCAACTATATCCTGCCTGCAAGAAGCATACCTTATAGGCAGAAAGATTCACAAGATGAAGGTGAGAAAATGTAAAAAAAAATATATTCCATGCAAATTGAGACTGAAAGCAAGCAAGGGTAGCTGCCATCATATCTGACACAATAGGCTTTAAGCCACAACTTTTCCAAAGAGACAAAGAAGGTCACTTCTTTCAGAAAGACGGAACCATTCAAAATGAAGACATAATCATAACAAATATTTATGCCCCAGATATTGGCACATCTACCTATGTGCAATAAATTCTTCTTGTCTAGAGGACCCAGAAAGACTCCAATACATTAATACTGGGATAAATTAACACACCTCTCACACCATTAGATCAGTGTTCCTGACAAAAAAAAATTAGTAAAGATACTTCAAAATTAAAAGCATTGTAAACCAACTGTATCTAACAGACATTTACAGAAGATTCCATTCAACAATAACAGCTGAATACACATTCTTCTCAGTTGCTAATGGAAGCATCTCCAAAATAGACCATATTCTAGGCCACAAATAAGCATCAGCAAATTAAAAAAAAGATATAATTTATTGTATCCTTTCAGATGCAAGTAGATATAAACAAGAATATCCAGAGGAATGACACAGATACATGAAGAATGAATGACACACTACTACATGTAGAATAGATCAGAGAATAAGTAAAGGGAGAAATTTAAAAATGTATAGAATTAAATGAAAGTAGAGACACAACTTACCAAAATCTATAGGACACCCTCATGGTGGTGTTAAGAGAAAATTTTATAGTATTGAGCACCCACATAAGAAAAACAGAAACACTTCAAATAAACAATCTAAGGTTATACTGCCAGGCCTTTGAAAATCAGGAACATACTAACCCCAAAGCCAGCAGAAGACAAGAAACAAAATCAGAGCAGAAATCAAGAGAATTGAAAATAAAACAAAGCAAACAAACAAACAAAAACCCAGGAGATCAATAAACCAAAAAGCTATTTTTTGAAAAAGATAAATAAGATTTATTAACACTTAGCTAACATAATGAAAAGAAAGAACAGACCCACATTTCTAGGACAAGAGATAAAAAAGGAGATGTCACCATAGATAATGGGGAAATCCAGAAAATTATTAGAAAATGTTTTGAAAACTTATATTCTAATAAACTGGAAAACTTAGAAGAAATTGACAAATCTCTAGATACCTGCAACCTACCTAAACTGAACAAAGAGGAAAAAAAACCTAAGCAAATCAATAGGAAGCAAAAATGTTGAAACAGTGATAAAAGTCTCCCATCAAAGAAAAGTCCAGGTCTAGACAGATTCCCAGTTCAATTCTATAAGACTTTTATAGAAGAACTAAGTCTAATGCTCCTAAAATTATTCCATGAAATAGAAAAAGAAGGAAGCATCACCTTAATCTCAAAACCAAATAAAGATACCAAGAGAAAAGAAAATTATAAACCAACATTTTGATGAGCATAGATGAAAAATTCTGACTAAAATACTAATAATTCACATTCAAAATTACATCAAGAAAATTGTACATCATGAACAATTTGGTTTCATTCCAGGGATACAAGACTGGATCAATATACATAAATCAAAAAATGTAATCCACCAAATTAACAGATCTAAGGACAAAAATCACATAATCATCTCAGTAGATGCAGAAAAAGCATTTGACAAAATCTAACACCTTTTCACAATTAAAATGCTGAATAAATTAGGGGTAGTAAGAACCTACTTAGCATCAAAAGGCCATATATGATAAACCCAAAGCCAGCAACATTATTAATAGGGAAAATCTGAAAGGATTTTACTTAAGATTAGGAACAAGACAAGGAAGCCCATTTTCAACACTCCTTTTCAACATAGAACTTGAAACTCTAGCCTCAGCAATAAGACAGGAGAAAAGAATCAAAGGAATACAAATAGGGAAAGAAGAACTGAAATTATCTTTGTTTTCTGATGTTCAGAGACTCCAATAGAGTGATATAGGGGACTTAGGAGAGGAGGATGGGGGTACAAAGATGTGAAGAATGTCACAGCAGAAGTAATGATACATAGATATGCAAAATTACCAATTCCAATCTCAACATGTAGGGGAAGTAGATGGAGGGATGTAGGACCCAGAGAAAAGTATTCTGAGAGTTGTGTGCACGTATGTTTCTATCACGCTAAACCCCAGTATGATGCATGATTACAATGCACAGAATGAAAGCATAAAAATAAAACAAATCAATGAAACTGGAAAAATAAATACATAATTTAAAAATGTAAATGAATGCTAGTGTCATCATTTAACTATCATTATCTCTCCCATTATAAATAAACAAGATAAAAATAAAAATCTGAAAAATACCAATAAAACATTCTTTGATATTTATAGATATGCTTCTACAATATAATTATATAGTCTTTTTGTTACTTGCCATTCATTACTTGATTCATTTCCATGTAGATTTATGCCTCTTACTAAGCCATTATAATGAATGGAACATGGAACTATCATCTACCCAGTTAACAAAACTAGAAATGTTGAACTATTGTTTTACTCTTTTAATCCATCCACTCATTTGGATTTCTTAATTTTATTTTAGTGTGTGTGTGTGTGTGTGTGTGTGTGTGTGTGTGTGTGTGCGTGTGTGTGTACGTGTAGTACTTGGGACTTAACCCAGAGGACTTATACTTCTGAATTATAACACCAAGACTTTTTATTTTGAAAAAGAGTTTCACTAAGTTGCTGAGGTTGAGGATGGCCTCAAATTGAAGATCTTCCTGTTTCAGCCACCCAAGAATTAGGATTACAGGTGTCTACCACTGCACCCAGCATGCTCTTGGATTTCTAATAAATATGTAAAACAATCTAGATAAACTGAACTTTTTGTCACCAATGCCCTTAAATTATTCACTTCTTTCCCCATCCCAGTTAATGTCAACTCCATCCTTCAAGATACACAGACCAAAAGTGTCAAGATTATTATTGACTCTTTTAAAAATATTTTTGATAGAATACTTCAGTAACTCTTACGTCTATGACTTAATATGTGCAGAGACTGACTGCTTCTACTACCATTCTTTTTTATTATTTTGTGGTACTTGGGATTAAACAAAGGGTTTCATGCATACTAGGAAAGGGCTCTGTCACTGAGGTACATTCTCTGCCCTTTTATTTTATTTTTTTAAATTTTGAGACAGGGTCTAACTAAGTTGCCCAGGCTAGCCTTGAACTTGTGATCTTCCTACATCAGGCTTCTGATTATCTGAGATTATACATGTGTGCCACAACCCATGGCTCATGGCTATGATGTCTTAAATTATTTCTATAGCTTTCTATCTGAACTCACTATTCCCATCTTTGGCTCTTTACAGTTTATTCTCAACCAACATCCAGGGCAATTATTTTGAATAATAAATCAAATATTGCTTTCCTTAAAGCCTTCCAATGCTTCCCAATTCAACCAGAGGAAAGCCCATATCCTTATTATGCTCTGTCAAGGCCTTATAGAATTTGTCCCTCATTGCCTTACTAATAACATCTTACACTTGTGTATCCGTCCTGTACTTCAATCCAACTAAAATGTCCTTCTTGTTCCTACAACGTGTCAGACAGTGTCTATCTCAGAATATTTACATTTACTATCACCTCGTATAGGAATCTCTTTCCCTGGTATCTACCTTCCTTACTTTTGTCTTTTTTTTTAAATGAAGACCAAACCTTGTTAACTCCACAAGTACCCCTGTCACTCTCATCCATTTAGCCTTCTATATTTTTCTTCAGTAGTTGTTCTTACTTTCTAATATACTATACAACCTCTGATATTGCCACAGGATATTTATTTCTTGCAAAAGTTAACTGACTATGTCATCTATGAGACAATAATTGAAATGTAGAGTTAGCAGTTATACAAAAACAGGTTCATGACATCTTGTTCTGCTATCGATAATGGCTTAAGACTGGGACCCTTGAGCAAAAATTTAGATTTCAACAGGTAAATAGATGCTCATTTTAGAAAGAGCCAAGAGGTAGAAACTAAGGGGGCATCAAGGATGAAACCCAAGTGTCAGTTAAACAATACTTTTTATAAGTAATTCTACATTTAAATTGTGTTAATCCCTGTCGGGGGCCTAGTTCCGCGGGCTAGACCTCGCCTCTAGATGGCGCCTGGCAGAGTGCCAGAAGCAGCTGCAGGTGAATAACATCCTAGGGCTGTGCCACGCCAGAGCGCATGCACCAGCACTCCCGACTCGTGGTCGGGCCAGGTGAGAGCTGTATGAGACACCTCGTGGCTTAGACCTGGTGCAGCTATAAAAGCCTCCACCTCTCGCATAGAAAGAGCGCGGCTGAAAGAGCTGCTGGGGAAAGGCTGGTTGGGAAGTTGCTGGGCTGGGAAGTTGCTGGGAGAAGTTCTGGGAGAAATTGGTTGGGAAGAAGAAGCGGTTGGGAAGAGGTTGGCCGGGTTGCTGGGGAAGTCCTGGGAAGAAAGATTGTGGGTTGCTAGTGGAAGACGGGTTGTTAGAGAGAGGGGTTCTTGAAAGTTTGTAGGAAAAGCACTATTTGGAAAGACGACCTCTGCACTGTTTGTTATCGTTCGTACAACGCCTTGATCCCAGAAAGAGAGAGATATAATAAAAGAGGTTCGAACCAGTAGCATTTAGCCGGCGTCTTTTATTGGGGCCTCGGCTGAGGGATCCCCATGGACACACTCAAATTCAGACAATAGGTGAAGTGTTCATTTCTTACCTATTCACTTACTTTTGTGCTCATAGGCTTTATTACTGACATTAGAAGAACTTTATATTTTATTATTTTTGGATTTGATGTCCCTCACACTTTTCCTCTCCTACTCTGATACATAAGAAAAATTTAAGCAATGTAAGGGATCAATTATGAAAGAATGGAAATTTATTTAGTCCTTCAACAAATCCTGACTCCTACAAAAATAAAAAAATACATCGTTTTTGGGGGAGAAGGTACTAGACATTTAACCAGAAGCATTCTACCTCCAAGCTACTTTCGGAGCCCTATTTTGTTTTTGTTTTTTTTATTTTGAAACAGGGTCTCACTAAGTTGCTAAAAATCTTGTTGAATTACTGAGTCTGGCCTCATACCTGTAATCCTCCTGTTTTAGCCTTCCAAGTACTGGGGTTACAGTCCTACCCCACCACACCTGGCTATAAAAATTCATCTGTTTATACTTTCTTGCCAAGGAAATTATAAAATAGCCCTCTTTTTTTAAGAGTAAAAGACAAGGGAGACTTTTTTGCTCTAATACATATCTTTTAAAAATAACTTTACTGATGTGTTATAGTCTCACATCATAATATATTTCACAGTGATAGTGACATACATACACACAGCACTTGGTGGGCTTTACCCCGGCTCCCTCCCCATTCACCTCCTTCCCCATACAGGGTATTGAGACTGGCATTGACATTCTCACATATGTACATAATATCAGTGGAAATAGTTCCTTCATTGATCCTCCCTCTCCCTCCCCTTCCCCTGGACTACCTCCCGGGCTCCACTGAAGATTCTCCTTCATTATCTGAAGTCTTTCTGGTACTCTGATTACTGCCTATCTAACACATATGAGGGAAAACATATAACCCTTCACTTTCTATGACTGGCTAACCTCACTTAGCATAATGTTCTCCAGATCCATCCATTTTCCTGCAAATGACATTAGTTTGTTCTTCTTAATTGCTGAGTAGAACTCTATTGTGTGTATATCCCACAATTTTGTAGTCCATTCATCTGTTGATGTTCAGCTAGGTTTGTTCCATAATTTGGGGATTATGAATTGTGCTGCTATGAACATGGGTATGCATATATTACAGTAGTTCTCTGATTTTATCCCCTTTTGAAAAATACTCAGGAGGGATATAGCTGGATCATATAATGGATTTTTTCTAATTTTTCTGAGGAATCTCCACACTGATTTCTATAGTGCCTGCACTAATTTATAATCCTATCAACAGTGTAGAAGAATTTCTATTTCCCCAGATCCTCACCAGCTTTTATTTATTTATTTTTCTTCTTGACAATTGCCATTCTTTTTTTTTTTTTTTTAATTTTTTTGCGGTACTGGGGATTGAACTCAGGGGCATTCTATCTCCGAGCTATACACCCAGCCCTATTTTTTATTCTTTATTTTGAAACCGAGTCTCACTAAGTTGTGGAGTGCCTCACTAGGTAGCTGAGGCTGGCCGTGAACCCGGATCCTCCGGTCTCAGCCTCCCGAATGCTGGGATTACAAGTGTGTGCCACCACGCCTGGCTCAGACAATTGCCATGCTATTTGTTGTTAAATGGAATTTTGCATTTCCCTGACTGTTAATGTTGAACATTTTTTTCCTGTATTTATTGGCTATTTGTATATCTTCTTTTGTGAAATGTCTATTTAGTTCAATTTCCCATTTCTTGATTGGGTTATTTGTTTTTTGTGTGTGTGTATATTCTAGATATTAGTCCTCTATCAGAGGGATAACTGGCAACGATCTTCTCCCATTCTGTAAGCTCCCTCTTTAGACTCTTGATGCTTTCGTTTGATGAGCAGAAGTGTTTTAGTTTATTAATTCCTATTTTAATTTCATGAGCTCTCAACAACAGCTGATGAACATTCTAAGTTGCTCATAGAACTTTCTCCAAAATAGAACACATCCTGGACCACAAATCAAGTACCAGAATAAAAAAGTATAATATAATTCCCTATATCTTTTTAAATCATAATGAAATGAAAGTAGAAATCAACAACAAGAAGACCAAAAGAAATTACATAAGTGCATGAAGACTGAATGATACACTTTTCAATAAGGACTGAATAAGAGAAGAAGTAAGGGGAGAAATAAGAAATTCCTGGACACAACATAAAAAAAATCTATGGGACACTTTGAAGGCAGTTTGAAGAGGAAATTTTATAGCACTGTGTGCCCACATAAGAAATACAGGAAATCACACACACACACACACACACACACACACACACACACACACACAAAACTAATGACACAACTCAAGAATATGAAAAAACAGGAACAGTCTAATTGCAAAGCCAGTAGAAGGTAAGAAATAGTTAAAAGCAGAGCAGAAATCAATGAAATAGAGAATAAGAGAATAACAGCAATAAAAAAATACAAAAGATCAACAAAACAAAAAACTGGCTCTTTGAAAATATTAACAAGATTGATAAACCTTAGCTAACTTAACCAAAAGAAAGAGATAATCAACCCAAATAATTAAAATCAGAAATGAAAAAGGAGACATCACCACAGACAGTGGGGAAATCCAGAGGATCATCAGAAACTATTTTGAAAATGTATACTCCAATAAACTGGAAAACATAGAAGAAATCAACAGATTTCTAGACACATACAGCCTACCTAAATTGAACCAAGAAGACATAGAAAACTTAAACCAACGAATTGTAAGCAAAGAGATATAAACATGAATAAAAATCTTTCCATAAAGAAAAGCTCAGCCCCAGACAAATTTCCAGCTGAATTCCATAAAAAAAAATCATACATATTCTTTTCTTAGATCATTGGGTATGGGTACCACAAGACAACCAGAAAATAAAATGTTACTAACATTGAAATTTTTTCACTAAATATTTCAAAGTTATTATACGCAGTGTATCAACTAAAGTGTTTTGGTTGGTAAGCATTGAAAAGGCCTTAACTATTAGTGATGGCACAAAAAAATCAAAATGATTGTCCCTCACTCTGAGTATACTATTTCTAATTAACTTGAAACAGCAAGTCCCTATTGGCCCCACAGAATCAGTATTGAATTTAAAACTAAGCTGACTTCAGTATGAGGCAAAATGAGGCTTTAAGCAAAACCAGGCTATCAGGATGCAAGTATAATTTTGCTTTTCCAGGCAGACTTAAGTAGGGAGCTTCTAGCTAGATGTTCAGGAACAGCATCTTCTTAATTTCTGAAGGGACTGAAACCACAATATTTCACTAAAAGAGTGAGAAAAAAGGGAAATTTGAAAGTAAATTGAAAGGTCATTATTAATGAGCAGTTTACTATGCATATAGTTAATAGACTAAGCATAATATGACAGAATTTGAGAAAAAGAAAACTCTAAGTTATAGAAGTCAGTGCTAAGAGAAAATACCAAGTGATCTGTGCATATATGAATGAATCACTTTGAATTTCTCTATGTTATATGATTACAATGCACCAATAAAATTGTCAAAAAAAGAGTTGGTTTGCTTGTTGATGGCCACCTCCTTCCTCTGTCTTCACATTGTTTTTTGTTAGGTGTGTGTCTCTATTCAAATATTCTCTTCTTATAAGGACAACATTCTTATATGATTTGGTGTCATTCTAAAGACCTCATTTTACCTGGAAAAACCCTATCTGCTAAAATTACTAATATTGTCACATTTTGACTTATAGGGGTTGAAGATTTCAACACATAATATTTGAGGAGAGGGGCACAAATTATTCCAAAACAATTCCCAACAAACAATTTGCTTTGCTTAAGGTCCAATGTAGACATAATTTTATATTTGTTAAACTAAAAGACTTCTTTGTTGTTATATCATTAAATTTGATTTTGTGTTACTTGTGTGTTTCTGATGACTTATTACAGGTCTTTATGAGAGTTGGTGATATAAAACTCTGATTATTTTATCCTACATATATGTTGTAATACGCTTCAAATCATAAAAAATATAATAATACTTTCAGGGTATTTGGAGGCCAATTAGAAGACCTTCAGTAATTTACTTATTATTGGATCTTAATTCCAAAATTGTTTTTCTTCTAATTATCTTACTTGCACTGAATTTAATCCTCTTAATATACAGCCATGTAACTGACATTTCCATCTCCAGTCTTTTCCTCCTCCTACACATGCTCCATATTGCCACCAAAGGAAATACCAACTTGTTATTTTCTTCAGCAAAAGTCTTCAATGATACTTTACTGCATGCGATATCAAACCCAAAGTTTTTAGCGTAAACTGCATTATCTGGCAACAGCTTTTCTTCTGACTATGTATTCCCAGAGCAACCCAATACTTCAAACACACTATGCAATATATGTGCTCTATTGACTGCATTCATGCATTTCCTCATGTTGAACTCTTCATTTCTTCAAATGACTACATGTTTTATATGTGCTTCAAAAACCTATTTAAATGTGATCTCCTCCACAAGATTTTTCTAAGTCCCTAGTCAGCATTTCACTCCGTGTTCATCTATTTTATTTTGCTTAGAATTACATTATAACATTTATCATAGAGTCTGCTTTACATTAGTTACTTATTACCTATCTGCCACTTTTCTTTATTTGGAAGCCTCATGGATAAGGATAGGGACAAAGCTTCATTGTTGAATCCCTATATCAGAGAACCTTGAACCTAATAGGCATTTAATAAATAGTAATTGACTTGAATTGAAGGATACAAAATAAAAAAATGATGGACAACTAGATCAAAGTAAATTATATCAATTTTGAGGGTTTCTCATTATCTGAGTTTGGTGATGAAAAAGACATTGAGTTTAATTATTTATATCTCTATCTTTTGGAAGTGGAGTCCTATTTTCTCTTTCTCGTGTAAACTATGAATCCCAAATAATTATTCTTATGTCTCCTGACAGCTGTCTAATTTCACTCTCAAAGATAAAACAAACCTGTTTCCAATAGAAGTTGCATTGTCAGTAGGTAATTGTGGCTACAGAAGCTAGGTAAGCCAAAAGAAGAACACTGTGCCAAATGTGGTTCTCAAAAGCCTATCAGAGCAATTAGCATGTGTATTAATATTAGCCCTGAAAGAAAGAGTTTCAGAATTATTTTTCATCCACTTTAATAAGCCTTTATTATAGAAACCCTGAGGTATTTTATATCTCACATGGAAGAGTATAATTAGACACAAATTGATGAGCCTGTGCCTGTTGTAAAACTAGAATTTATAACAGATGATTCTGAACCTGTTCTTTGTCTGCTATTATGCCTCAAAAGCATCTGCAAGTGCTGTAACTAATCTTCTAAAATAATCGGTAACCAATCTGCACACCATTTCCCATTTCCTGATATACAAACCATTATAAGAGCAGCCAGGTGCAATTCTTTTACAGCTTTTCCCAAACACTATTGAGCATCTAATGACCTTGACAAAATTATCTTCATTAGAGTTTTGAACACTAATCTACTTTGTCTTGGTGAGAGTGTTGTGTAGTAAAGTGAGCTTTTTTTGTATCTGCAGCCTGAAAAAATCTTTGTTTTAGGTACATTGCCCCTTAAATGTTTTCTCTTATAGTTCTTCAATTTCCCTGTAATTCAGTAATTAAATTGATACAATGTATCATTAGTAATCAATATATTATTTTTTAATTTATCTTACAGCATTAAAAATATTATAAAGAATACACTGTGCCACAATGTATATTTTTCTAAAGACAAAATTTTCTAAAAACTCTACCAAGAATGTTGAGATAACATGAAATTCTTCAGTATAAAGATATCTCTTATCTATTGCACCCAAATATACTTACTTAACTTCCCAATGGTCTGATTTGAAGACAAATTGAAAAAAAATGGGTGTTCTCCTGATATGAAACTTGTTTTTAGCCAGCAGAAATACAAAATCAAACAAAAACCCCATATTTTCTTACAAACCATGTAACTTCTATGAATAGAAGCCACCAGAATTCTTATGAGAAATGTCTATAAATAGTCATGGATAATTGGGAGACTAAAAGATGATGGTATAATTCCATTTTCAGTGAAAACATTTTTTTTTAGGAATCGGTGATCATTATCACCATCTTATCTTTCATTGTAATAGCAAAAATAGGCATTGGCCTACACATCCCCTTACTCACACTACATAGTCTGGTTTTTTGAAGAGTATCACATGATAAAAGTAAAGCAGGGTTTGGGGACTTTTAGCTGGGAATTCTCCAAAAAGTGTGAGATGTTTGACTTCTAGATTGTATTAATTCCTACAAGCTAATATAAAACCTCTCAAGAAATGTACTTAGATAAATACAAACCTAGGAGGATTGCAGGTTCAAAAACAGCGAGATGTTCTGTAATTTAATGAGACCCTATTTCAAAATAAAATAGATTTGAGAGTGTAGCCCAGATGTGAAACATTCCTGGGTTCAATGCCCAGAACCACATACATACAAAATGAGCTTTAACTTTTGATAAAATCTAGTTTATCAATTTTTTTGTTGTACTGAGGATTGAACCTAGGGGCATTCTATCTCAGCTCTATTTTTTATTCTTTATTTGGAAACAGGGTCTCACTAAGTTGTAAGTACAAGCTTACTAGCTATTACTTACAAGGGATTACAAGCTATTACTATTATTAATTTTAGTTTCCTTTTGTTCATTGGTAATATGAAGAAATATGTTTGATCTATATATTAATCTTATATCCCATGATTCCTCTTTGGATGATGTTTGAGTTTAGAGTAATAAAGTCCATATTTTCCCATGTAATATTATATTCTCTCTGATATTAAAAATGTGCTCATTGTGGCATTACAAAATGTTTCCTCAGTGTAGCCAGGACTTCGTCTAACACTCTGACACTTGTTCTACAAGTTGTAAATATGGTGCAATCTTGATTTAACCAGAAACTGTAACAATTTTTTTAAGTTAACAATTGATTCATACTTAAGATATTCCCTAAAAATTTACTTACTCAAATGATGAGGAGTTCCAGTTATGCAGTCAACCAGCAAGAACAATGACTCAGTTTAATTTAGGACAACAAGAATAGCTAAGAGCAAGTTCACACATGTATAAATGATATGAAAATGAGGCAATGACTACTACATCACAACTGACTCCTAGCCAAAAGCTGATATCATCCTTTAGTTGTTAAGAAGAATTCTAATTTCAGGGGTAGCAAAATGAAAAAAAAATGTGTTCTTATAATCTATCAAATATTTTACAAAAACAAACTCTCCACAGATATCTATGTTCTAAGAAAGCAAGGACTTTATTATTTTCTTTATCTCTAACTCCCTAATACCTAAAACAGTGGCTGGCATATAGTGAATATTTAATAAATATCTGCTGATTCACTAATTGTAATTAGGGTTTCAAATATTCAAATTACTCAGCTTTTCTAAGTCACTGACATTTGATCATTTGCTTATTGAAAAATAAATTTCAATTCACATTTTTTTGTTGATTCACGAACCAAGCCAGCATTTTATATTTGTTTCCATTTTGAGTAAAGTATAAAGAAAAAAGTATCAGTCAACTATTTTCTTTAATATCTGACTTCAGCTCTGATTCTCTATAGTAAATTAATTGTGTCATTAGAATGGATATGAAGACTGGACTGACGATTTGGCCCTAAAATGCCATGCAGAATGATTTACATGTTGATATAAAGAAAAAACACATTTTATTATTCTTCCAGATGAATGTGAAATGTTTTTCTTGAGAATTTTATTTCTGCTTTGCAACTTAGATAATTTCTAATACACAGACACTAAATCCATCATTTCATAATTTAATCATTTTAATTTTTTTACTGATTACTGTATAGTTAACTGTCTTACCTATGCAATTGATCTTATAGTGTCACGTACATAGCCAACATTGCCAGAAGATTCTAGCTTTGATTCACTTTTTTATATTTTTATTGTTGCATTATAGTTTCATATCATAATGTAGTTCTTAGTGATAGTGACATACATGCACACAGCACTTGTTCCACTTTTTAAAATCAAAATTGTAATAGTTGAAAAGTGAACACTGACTAATACCCAAAGCAAAAAATGAAAAAAAAAAGAAAATTGGATACTGATATTACAAATTAGAGTTCCATTTCTTTATCCATTGTCAGGGTTAATTATATTGGAAACCCTGCCTCAAGTGTGAATAAAATTGAAATATTTTAATTGATTCCAAGACTATTTGTCTCTAGTGAGTTTAATGTATCTTTTACCCTGAGTTGTTAATTAGGCAGAAAGCTTTGGTTAGTCAAATTCATTTAAAACTTTAAAAAATATAATGTGCTACCAGGTCCATTTTGCTAGTAGTGTTTGATTCTAAGTAGATTCAAAGTATTACTACAATATATGTAACAGAATCTTTTTACATTAGCATACATGTGCTAGTGACTACTCCTGAGTACTCTAGAGAAATTCTATTCAAACTGGTTTGGAGGGGCCACTGCTAATGTGGCAACTATTATCAGTTGAAAACTAGATGATTAAATATTAAAGTGAATCATTTAAAAACACATCATCTTATATGTATTGAATATAACAACATAATATTCATAATTTTATTCTTTGCTCTTTGCTTTTAATTTCAAAATTATTTTTGAATCATTCAATGTAAGTTTCAATGTAATATAAACATATATGCACAGAAAGTGTGATGTGATTTCCCTCTGTACTCTACTGCACTCCCCCCTCCCTGTACATGTTAGTGAGCTTGATCACGATGCTTTCATATGTGGACATAGCATTATTTGAATTGTATCTTTCCTCATGCCTCCTTTATCCCTACCCACCTCCCTCCCCCAATCCCCTTCCACTGTTCTACTAGTCTCTGTCCTCATTTATCTAAAGACCCTTTTCTTTCTATGTTTTCTCTGTCTTCAAAATATGAGACTGGCTGGTCTGAGCATAATATTGTGTAGTTTGGTCCATTTTCCTGCAAGTGGCATCATTTTGTTCTTTTTTATGACTGAGTAAATTTCCATTGCATGTATAAACCATATTTTCTTTATTCATCTGTTAATGGACACATAGATTGGTTCCATTCTTTGGCTATTGTGAATTGTGCTTCTATAAACATGTTTATGCATGTGTCACAATTGTATTCTTATTCCGACTTTAATTCTTTTTGAAAGATACCAAGGAGTGCTCTAGCTGGGTCATTATTTTACTGTACAAATGTAAATCTACAATAAATTGAAAAATAACAATTTTGGTCCCTTACACAGATAATTTGAGAACTACTATTCTAGACTGCTAGTGTCTTTTAAAACTAAAGTGCAAAACCATCAAATATTAATTTGGTAAGTACTTAGTAAAATGAGATTCTCTCTGTATATAAATGTAAAGATAATTGAATTTAGTTATTTACATTTCCTTTTAAAAGTAAAGAATGGCTAGAGCTCAATTATAAGAAAGATTCTTTAAAGGCTCATTATTGTTTAAAATATTCTATTCTGTGGCATTTGTTCATAAAATGTCTCTGGAGGTTGTACATATTCACATCACTGTATATATTATATTATTTTGTGATGTCAATGATTATCATTAAGCTGTACATACAGTATTAAACTACTTGATATTTGGGGGCCTAGGCAATTACTTATGTTTTGAATTAATTTGTAAATTATTCTAAAGAGATCCAGTTTTCCTATCCCAAGATCTGATTTTTATACATATATTAAAACTGCCAAATAATGTATCACACAGATTAAATTATTATTTTTATATTTAAAAATAAAAATAACAAATATTAATTCATGACTTGTATTTTCCCTACTATATCCTTTCTTGAAACAAATAGGAAATCTAAATTTCTAAGCACCAGTAAGATGCCATATTTTGATTACTGATGTTTTAAGAGATCATGGACATTTTGACATGATTCATGAAGATTAATGTAGGGAATTAGCATATAATAGACATCATTCAAATGGCAAGGCTTAGAAAAAATGGCAATCAAGATTGGTCATTAGCAAAGGTATGAAATTTGCTGACTATTTCTCTACCCTTCTTCCCCATGCTCAATGCCTGAGTAATGCTTTCTATTCCTGATTATACTGTAGACATGTTATATCAACCCTCCTACACACTCCATCAGTAATTCTCCATTATGAGGAAGTTTTGGTAGACTGGTCTGGAACTTTGAAGCCAGATATCCAATTTTACATCCCAGCTCCTCTACTTACTAGCTGGATGGCCTTGAAAAATTAAAATATTATTTTATAGTTCCTTGTTGGAATTTTGACATTTCCAAAATGGACATAACCATACTTCATAAGATTGCTGCAAGGATTAAATAAGTTGTATTTCTGTAAAGCACTTATACAGTGACTGGCTCAGAAAAAGCAATCAATAAATGTCATCACCAGTAAGTGAAAATAAGTTATTCAGGAGAATGACACTTGCTACACTGGCAGCTGACTAAAAAAGTAATGTCTTCTGGATTATCCAACTAAAGTGATTGGCATATTAACTAAGATATTAAGCTCTATCTTTCATGGTCCTACTTACTACTCTCCTATCCACCAATAAATCACAAGTTGTAGTTCAGCCAGTATTAAGAAGTTCAAAGGCAAAGAGAAACCAGTAGAAGTTGTGCATGGTGGCACACACCTATAATTCCAGTGCCTGGGAGGCTGAGAGAGGTAGATTGAAAGTACAAAGTCAGCCTTAGCAACTTAGTGAAATTCTTCAGTAATGTAGTGAAACCTTGTTTCAAAATAAAATAGAACAGGGTTGTAGCTTGGAAGCATAATGCCTCTGTGTCCAATACCAAGTATAAAAACATAAGAAACAAACAAAAAAATTAAAAAAGAGAAGTCAAGACAAAAGAGTTTTGTTCACTATATTAATTATAATGCCAATATATACTTATATAAATATGCATACAGTATGCTATATGTTATCCTCTGCCTATACCTAAAACTTTAAACTTCATAGAATAAATGGAAAGTGATTTTCTATGCATGGACTTTATACTTCTAGCTTTCATCAATAATAACAAATTCTAATAAAGAATATTATATTTATAGACTTATTAAATAGGATTATCAGTGGCTTGTTTTAGTTCTACTTACTGAAAGTTACATATAGACAATATCATTAACTCCTCCATAATTCTAAGATGGAATTTGTGACCATTTAAACCCAGTTTGTACATGTAATAATTTATGAATTTTCTTTGTAAATGGGAAAACATATTAAATATGAATTTTATGGAGTACATTATTTAAATAATTAATAATAATTTAAAACATTATAAACATGTTTAACAGGCTTAATCATTTATAATTATAATGATAAAATTAACAGTGTTTCAGCATAAATTCATTATTTATTAATTAAAGCCTGTCTGTTGGCACCTGTTCATAGTAATATTTTCACATGAACTTAATTTTCTCATCTGAAAAATGGACGTAACTTCAGATGAAAATTAAGTTCATGTTCACATAGTTAATAAGTTGGAAAGTCAAGATTCAAACTCAGGTCCTTATGCCTTGGTAAAATAAATGAGAGAAAAATAGCAAAATATGATTAGTGAAGAAAAGCCATTTCTTGCTTCTCAAAGGTATTTTTTAAAAATGTGACAAACTATGTAATGGAGTACAGTGGTGTACACCAGTACTTGGGAGGCTGAGACAAGAAGATTGCAAGTTTGAGGCTAATGTGTGATAACTTTGTGAGATATTGTTTCAAAGTAAAAAATAAAAAGGGTTGAGGAATATAGTTTAGAGGGAGAACTCTAATGTGTTTAATCCTCAGAAACACAAACACACACACCAAAAAAGTAAAATTTATCATTTATGACCAGATACTTTTCTCAAGAATATTATTGTGGGTAGAAGGGACAAAAGATGAAATGAAGAAAGATAGTATGCAAATGACTAATAAAAAGCTAGATGATGGTAAAAGTGATGCTAATGAATGCTTTAGATATGTAAAAAAATTTATTCATGTCCCAAAGTCTTAAAGTGACATTGATACATATCAGGATTTGTTATATTGTGTAGTTGTTTTCTGAGACTAGATCATACTTAATACTCTCGTAAATTTCTTAGAACATTACTTACAAAGTAGGTCTACTTGGGACAAATTTCCTTGAACTTTAAGTAGTGAGAGGAAATTACTGAAAAGATTTTGTTCTAAGTTACTTGTTATACCTGTGTAGACACTTCTGTGTCAGGACTGGAGCCCAAGTTTCTGATTCATTCCTTACAGAGAATCATTTTCTTATACCATACATATACTCATATCTCCATCCTCACTTTTCTTCTCATTTCATTTATTATCCCAATTGAATCACAATGATAAAAACTCTATTAAAATGTGAAGCAATTTTTTACTTATGCTAATAGATAACAAGAAATAATCTTCATTCATGGTTATTCTTTCTATAGGAGAAGGAAAGAAAAATAATCTTTCCACTATTCTGTATCTATTCCAAATAATCTGATTTTGAAAGTATTTCAGGTTAAGACTCCTTATATTAAAGAGTTCCTGTATTCATGTATATTTTATTCATCTTACAAAAAGCATAAAAAGGCATCACTATGTTTTCTTGCTAGCTGAATTCTACCCCCTAGTGCCAAGCCACATTTTTATCTCGTCATAGAACTTGAATTGCTTCAGAATCATTTCAAGACAGAATAATAGTGGTTTTCCTCCATTATCTAAAGTCACTCTTTACCTCAGTTACTCCATAGCTCAGGACACAATTATATATTAAATACCATCAACAGACACCTAATAGCATCAGTTAAGAAATCAGCAAAAGCTACCCTGAAATAGTATCTTATGATAAGATTTGAGCATTATCCAAAGTGATGTTTTTATGTCATTTACATTTTATTTCAATGTTTATATCATAATGTCTTATGAAATCAGAAGTAAAAATATGGCATGAATGGTATCTAGCATCAAATTGGAAGTATTCTTAAAATTAGTTATGATAAAATTGTAATTGATTGTTTTCTGTATCTTTTAAATACTTTCATTTTCTATTGTTGGCAAATTTTTCCAAGTCTGTTCATTTATTCCATGATGTATTCAACAAAAAAGAATGGAAAAACACTGTGAGAGCCTGAAACACAAAGATGAACGAGACTCTATCTCTACACTCAAAATATCAGAATTGAATACCGGTTTCATATCTGACCAATGCTTCAGTAGTGGCTCATGGTACCACAGAGCTTCACATTTTGACAGCACATCCAGGTGCATCTTACTGAGCTTTAAGATAATTTTATCACATTCTTCCTACCCTTCCTCTCTCTCCAAAATACATGTAAGGAAAAGTGAGTGACAAAATAGGAATACATTTATATTAAGATATTAATGACTGGTTAAAAAAAAAGTTATGTATTTGCTGTAGACTAAATGTTTGTGCCATCTTCCCAAATTTATATTTTGAAACATCATGCCCAGTGTGGTAGTACTTGGAAGTGGGAGGTCCCATGAGAAAACATAAGTAGGTGATGAAGATAGAAACCTCATGAAGTGCATTAGTGTCCCGATAATAGAGACTCCAGAGAATGTATTCATCCCTTCCACTGTGTGGAGGCACAACAAAAGTCAGTTATGAACAAGGAAACGGGCCTCCAACAACATCAAATTTACATCTTAAACTTCCCAGACTACAGAACTTGTGGGAAATAAATATTGGTGGTTTATAAGAACTCAATCAATATTCTGTTATAGCAGCCCAAATATAATGTGTCACCCCACTATTTGTAACTGAGTAATAAATTCCTAGATGTATAAATTATTTATCTAAAAATAATGAATCAATTTAATGACAATTCAGAAGGATCCGGAGCTTTCAAAAGTAAGCTGATACCTCTGTTATGATCAAATAAACTTAAATTATATAAAGTGACCACTGAATCCTCCTTCTCAGTCCTGTTAAATATCTTATTCCACAGATCCATAAGTTGAAAAAAAAAACATTTACTGTTGGCAATTACCCACCACTTTCTTTTACTCATATGTCATGTGGTTCTTTGAATATTAATAAATGTTATGACACAAAGTTTTCTGAAAAATCTATGAGTTATATTGTTAGCCATAACTGTATCAAGTTTGATTTCATCATTTATAGTTAACTATTATATCTTGAATTTCTAACTGGGACATATTTGAAATATTGAATAATTTATTTTATTATATATTTTATTGGTGCTCAATATAAGATCATGTCATCTGCAAATAGAGGTAATTTCAGTTCTTTCCTGTTTGTTTTCCTTCTCTATCACTGTAATTTTGGGTAGTATATTAAAAGGGAGTGGAATAGTGGGAATTCTTGTCTTGTTTCTGATTTTAAAGGGAATTCTTGAAGATTTTCTCCATCCAAAATGATGTTGGCTTTGTGTTTATTGTATCACTTATTGATAGTGTTTTAGATACTATATTGAAAGGGAGTGGGATAGTGGGCATCCTGATTTTAAAGGGAATTCTTGAAAAATTTCCCCATTCAATATGATGTTGACTTTGGGTTTATTGTATATTGCCTTTATGATGTTGAGGTAAGTTCATTTTATTCTGAATTTGTGTTTTTTTTAAATATGAATTGGTGTTGGATTTTGTCTAATACTTTTATAGTATCTATTGAGATAATCATGTGGATTTTATTCTTATTTCTATTTATATGGTGAAGTACATGTATTGATTTGTGTATGTTGAAAGTCTTGCATGCCTGGAATGAAATCAACTTCATCATAGTGTACAATTTTCTTGATATGGTTTTGAATGCATTACTTCTAAAATACACTAGTGAAAATAACAAATTTTATTTATTAAAAAAGTGTCATTAATGAGATTCAGTTAAAAATCTAAAACTTATTGTTTCACTTTTGTGTGTGTGTGTGGTACTGGAGATGGAACCAAGAGGCATTCTACCTTTGAGCTATACCTTCAGCCCGGTTTCATTTCTTATTTGGAAACAGGGTCTCCCTAGTTTGATGAGTCTCACTATTTGCTGAGGCTGTCCTTGAACCTGCGATCTCCTGTCTCAGCCTCACAAGTGCAATTGCTTCACTTTTTTTGAAATTATAGCATTGTCAAATTGTACACAGCAATTAGAGATGAAAAATATCTGGCTTGTTCATTCAATTATTAAATATCAAATACCTGTTAAGGACTGATAGGGTACTTGCCTATATTTTAACTCACTTTACAGTAATGATGTTCTTACACAACTCAAAGAGCTTATAATCAGTGAAAAAAATCACAATCAGAGGTCTGGGAGGAAGATCCAAGACAGCGACTGAGTGAACCATCTTTTCACAAACGCGGTGATTTGGATCTAAATTTACCATAAAAAGATCTTTTCAACAGAAGGAAAAAAGCGAAATTTGAACCACAAACAAATAAAGAAGATCAAGAAAGCAGAGCGGGGACAAGAAAAGACACCATCGTGCAGCGATCCGCGATCCGTGCTCCGCGCGGACCCCCGCCAGCCCAGCTCGGCCGGGGCAGGCAGCAGCCGGGCTCTGCACCCAGGAGCTATCCAAACCATCATTGTCCGACTGCGCCCCCACCTGTTCAGGAGGTGGAACAGGCCGAACAGCAGAGAACCGAGCCTACACGCCAGCCCCTCCCACCAACTTCCTGCTAGCTACACAGACCATCATTGTCCATTTGCTCCACAAGCCATCAGAACAGGAACAGGCCGAACTGCAGGGAGATGTAAGTCGAGTCACGCGCACCTCAGGTGCAGGGTGCGGGATTCACAAAACAAAGGATAGACTCAGCCATCCGCCCTGCTAGAGCCTAGACAGGGCCAGAAGGGTGGAGGAACCCAGTGCACACAGGGTCTCTGGAAAGGCCTGGCTTTTAGACTGCTAAAGCAAAAAGCAGAATCAGAGATGCAGCCAGACCCAGGGGAGAGTCCAGAGACATAAACCAGTAGTGGGCAACTCTCTGCCTGCACTGACAGAGCAAATTAAAATAAGTAAATAAATTAAAAACGCCAAAGACACACGTGAAAATTTAAGCTCGGTACTTACGAGCTAGCAGAGCATTGGTTTTAGTGACTGCTATTTGTAGATTTTGGGGGTTTTGTTCTTTTTTTTGTTTTTATTTTTTATTTTTTGTTTTGTTTTGGTTTTTTTGGTTTTGGTTTTTGGTTTTGTTTTGTTATGTTTTTTTCATTCTCTTTTGGTGTTAAGTTTTGAATTTTGATCTGTCTAAACTCTGTTATTGCTTTGATTAGTTTATGTTTATTTGGATGAATACTTGCTTTGTTATCTCTCGCATAGGTCATTGAACCCCCTCCTTACCCCTTTTACAAGCCCCCCCCCCATATTCCTCTCTGCTATACTTTACCTTTATCTTTTCTTTTCCTCTTTTTCCTGTCACATATCAATATCTACAATCTCTAACCTTTACCCCCTTTTTTACCCTATCCTTGCACCTATCACGGCGACCTCTCACCCAAACTCTATCTCTGAATACACCCTGTCACCCCTAAACCTCAACTACAAGAAAACCTGCAAGAACAGCAAAGATATAAATCGATGAACAGGGAAACCATGGGAAGGAGAAATAACAAAGAAACAATGAGCCACCACAACACCTCAATAACAGATCTCACCAACCCAGAATGGCAGAGACTACGAGAAGAACAATTCAGATCTTTAATACTAGAAACAATACAGGATTTTCAGAAAGAATGTAGGCAGAGCTTTAAAGAAATAAAGGAGGACATAAAGGAACAAATAAACAGAGAATTCGAAGACCTAAAGAGAAACCAAACAGAAGCATTGAAGGAAGTAAAAGATGAAATAATCGAAATGAAGGCATCAATGCAAACTATAAACAACAGATTAGATCACATGGAAAATAGAATATCACTCTTCGAGGATGACCAAACTAACAATGAATCTATAGTACATAACTTAGAAAAAAAATACAACAGTACGAATTGGACATCGAAGAGATCTGGGCCAATTTTAGAAGAGCCAATCTAAGACTAATAGGCATAGAAGAGGGAATAGAAGTTGAAACTAATGGAATAAACAATCTCTTCAAAGAAATAATAACAGAGAATTTTCCAAACATAGAAAGAGAAGTCAACACACAGGTCCAGGAAACATACAGAACTCCCTCAAGACAAGACCAAAGAAGAGGTTAAACACGCCACATAGTAATCAAATTGACCAATGTAGAGGCAAAGGAGAGAATCTTAAAGGCAACGAAAGTAAAAGGCCAAGTGACATGTAGAGGCAAACCAATTAGAATTACGCCAGACCTCCCGAATCAAGTCATGAAAGCCAGGAGAGGATGGAGTAACATATTCCAAATCCTGAAAGAAAATAACTTGCAGCCAAGATTCTCATACCCAGCAAAACTCTCTCTTAAAGTTGACGGAGATATAAAAACCTTTCATGACAAACAGAAACTGAAGGAATTTTTGTCT